>PVHY01005761.1:0-80235 GCA_004024945.1 Uropsilus gracilis | reverse complement strand
TCCCTAGCCCCGGCCGCTTCATAGGCTGAAGCTTACAAGCACGAGCCACCGTGCCCAGGGGTCTTGCTATTTTTGCCCGTGGAACCGCAGGCTCTCGTTGCCCGTGGTACCACAGACTCAAGCAATCCCCAGCCTCAGCTTCCCAGGTAGCTGGGATGACAGGCACGCACCACCACGCCCAGCTATTTTTTTTGGAACTAGGTCTTGCTACGGCCCCAGGCGGGACTTGAACTGCGATCCCTAGCCCCGGCCGCTTCATAGGCTGAAGCTTACAAGCACGAGCCACCGTGCCCGGCATATTTTTATATTTTATGAAAAAACTTTGTAATTAAATTTAAATATTTCTTTATTATTGTTATATTCACAATATAGTTGTTTTTAGTCACCATTTTGCTATAAGAGTCCCTCATTTCCTGTCATTTACAAGTGCTGTCCTGTTCTCGTTACTCCTTAATACTTCAGTTAGCTGAATTTTGTTGTCTTTTCCCAGTAGATTCTGTCTCATTTCATTAGAACTATGTGATGTCACATGCCTTTTGCTATGTATATATGAGAATACCTTGTTAAGTAAAATGTCCACAGTAAAGAAAATATTCTGTATTCACAATGTAGCAGGTCAGTTAAATAAGCCTTTTGTGAAAATAATTATTTGTTTTCAGGGTGCTTGTCTGGATCAATGATGAGAAAAATTGTCTGAGGATGCTGAGGGACTCATTCCAGATGTCAATCTGAGGTCCAGATGAGTGATCCTTTTACTAGAATAAATCAGACTCTCAGAGCCTGACTCTTTGGTGACCCCAAGACTGTTGTGAGCTTGTTTTCTTTCTTTTGGAGCAAGGCATTGGCATCTTATTTTTGCAGCAGTATGTTCCTTTAGATATACTGAATGACCCAAGTCTTGCTTTGTTTTCCTCACTTTGAACACACTTGTGGATAGGTTCATGTAGAGAAGAAATATGTTATTGAATAATAAATGAGGAAACAAAAGAAAGATTGAATTAAGAAGGGGTCAAACAATGGTGCGGGTACTGAAAAGTCTTACTGGCCTTTGCTAAAGGAACACTGAAAGCTTACATTAAAAACTGACAATATCAGTTTTAGTGCTAAATTTTGAATATTTCCTGAGGCTATGCTTTTGTTTCTCTTTCTGTCATGTTTATCTGAGGTAGAAGGAGTGGATGGAAGGCAGCCTTCTGTTACATAGATTTGAGGGATCAGCTGTACCAAGACCCTTTCACATTCACATGCTATGTGTTCCATGCCATGTTCTGCGGTTTCTTCATGGACCTACTGGATAATTACCTGCATGATAAGTCCTGTTCTTGGTGAGTGTCTCTACCTTCCCTTCCTGAGTTTTAATTTTGATTTTAATCTGATTTTTGAGCTGACTATCAAATACAGAATTTTCAAAAATCATTTATTCATTTCACATTTCCTATTGTATTTGGAAATATCCTTTTGTAAAATGCAAGGCACCTTAGTGTGCTTAAGAATTTCCTTAATGTAGTGTGATTTCAGGAGGTTGAGCCTGTGATTGAGATCATCATAAATCATTTTGGTTGGGTCTACAAGATTAGTATGGATCATTATTGCTATTCTTCTTAAGATTTGACTTTAATTGATTAGTTTTTATGTATGAACTTACCTATCTTATGAGATGTTGCTCAAATCTTGAAGCTGGTAAATGATAACAAATCATGCAATACTTTCCTTCTTTGAAAATCAAAATGTTCAGTATTTCGTAGTATGGGAAACTCATAAAAAACATTAGGTTAGGTAATTACATTTTGAATGAAAATTAAATTTCATATACTTAATCATTAATCATTCTTTGTTGTTAAAATTGAAACATCTGTTAATAGAAAAGTAATTTGACCCAGCAGCACGCATACCTGAATGAGAGTCATATGCAGTTAACCCATAAACATTTCTGGCTAATGTAGCATATACACAGGTTGATTAATAATGATTGCATACCTGAAACTTACATGAGGTTATTATGCAATGTTCAGTAAAAATAAATGAATAAATATCCCTATAGCAAAAAAAAAATGGATGACTGACTTAGTATTTGTTTGCTAAGTCTAGTGCCTGGAGTACTCCAGGAGCATTTCTTTTCTAATTTTCTCCCTCAATATGTGGATCAGATTTTATTTCTTCGAATTCCTAGTAATTTTTCGTTGAAAATAGATCATCTTTAATATCATGATAGGACAAATATCAAAATCAGACAGTCTCCCTTCATTTCGTTGTTGGTTTTTGTTGTATTTTTTGTGGTATGTGACCAGTTGGCAGGCATCACATATGACTTCAGACATACCTAAGGGATAGAATTAATGACAAGCACATATAAGGCTTGCAAGAGGAAAATGCTGGCATTGCTCTGCTCATTAGAATTTGAGTGTGTTTCTCAAGCTTACAAATGATTTCTCTACACTTCATAGGTGGAGGTATCGTGGAAAGGACTAACTTTATGAAGAAAGTAAAACCTTCCCTGCAGAGGTGTGCAGGAGTTCCGAAGGAACTGTAGCCCAGAGCGTGCTACATACCTATAGGTCATTTGACCGTGGCACATAATTCTTTACGTCAAGTTTTGCATTCTGTTTTAGGATTTTTTTCATAGGCCTGCCATAGGAGCTATTTGTCTGCCCCTTTATTAATGGAATGGATGTTTTCACTCCAGAGTATATGAATTTTCCCTCTGGTTCAAGAGGTTCTGACTTGGTTCTGAAACCTCCAGGTTTCTGGGGGATCTGGGTCCTTGGATTGTCCACAGAGCTGTTGAAGCTCAATTCTTAAAGTATGTATCCTCTTTGAATGAGCTTAGATAGATGACGATACCCCTTAAAAACATTCCGTGAAAACCTTTTCAGTCATTCTCACCAACTCTGAGGTCCAGCCCAAGTATTGAATCATCACTGTAGGTGACAGGGAGAGCATCCCCTTGAGAGCACACATGCATCACCACTATGTGTATAGCGATTATGATGCTGCAACCTTAACCAGTGTGTCCACCCGAAGAATTAGCAGTGCCTTTAAATCCCACTTAATATATCGAGTGTCCACTCTGTAGTGGAAAGGTTTAGCACCACATTCTTGGTCCTTGAAGGCAATATCACATGTAAATCTCATCATATCTCAAGTACAGGATGGCATAGAGTATTTGGCTGTGGGCAATCCTTCTACAGATCATGTTAATGGGTGTCATTCTGAAGTGTATATGATCTCTCAATACTTGGCAGGTACAGCAGCTGTATAGTAGTAACTGGTCATGTGCATTGATGAAGACCTTATTTGTATGGAATGACTGGAGTAAAAGCTGTGCCTTCAAGGACTGTTGCTGGTGGACTATCGCTGTTGGTGATCCTTGCCTGGGGAAGACCATATACGGTAAGCTATCTTATGACCTGTGTACATCCTCAGTTCTGGGGATGAGCCTAGAAGGATAGGTCTGTTCCATTCCCAGTGCCATGCTGGGTTATTTCCAAGGGTAGATTGAGCTGGTGTGGGGTCCACTCCATTGGGATTTACACATCTTTAGATTCTACAATGTGCTGGGATCGATGATGACACCCCCAAAAAGCATTCCTTGGAAAAGCTGAACAAAATGAGTGAGAACTCCCTACCGTCGTTCTCATCGGATCTGAGGTCCAGCAAAGTGTCTGAATTGGTAGTGTATGTAGGCAAGAGGGAGAGCTTCCTATTGACAATATTAGGTGCAGCTATTAGTTGTGGGTACAGAGATGCTGTGGCATGCTGTGGCTCTCTCATGAAATGTTCGATTCCTATCACTGGCTTCATTTGTTAGATGGGCACTATCTAGTAGTGCAAAGTATTGTGATGACAATTATGGCCCATGAGGCAGTAGTATGCACTCTTTGTCATATTTCAGGGACAGAGCTGAGCTAGCAGAGGGTGTTTGCTTGTGGGAAATCTTTGCCACAAATAATGTTGCTGAGTTTCAATCTGAATTGTGTGTGTGATTTCTTAACACATGGCAGGTGGAGTAGATTCAAGAGAGGGGTGGCTGGTCATGTACAGATGGGACGAAGTCCTAATTTCTATGGAATGACCAGAGTAGCAGCTCAGTGACTGAGGACAATGTCACTGGCAGTGCACTTGCCTGGGAATGACACATACGGTAAGCTACCTCTTGTCCCAGAACAGCCTAGATTCAAGTCCACATCCACACCCCGCTGGCACGATGGGACTTTCTCTGAGTGGATAACCGTCCATCTGACTTATGGCTGGGCCTCTTGGGGAAGTGGATTCACCTCTGGTCCTCACTATTGGGGTTTATAAGACTTCAGACTCCTCATGTGCTGGGATCGATGATGACACCCCTCAAAAGCATTCCTTGGAAAAGCTGAACAAAATGAGTGAGAACTCCTGCCGTCGTTCTCATCGGATCTGAGGTCCAGCACAGTGTCTGAACCTGTAGTGTAGGTGAGAGGACCTGGTTCTCTTTGACAACATTATATATACCTACCACTCTGGGAATAAAGGTTGTGATGCTGTGACATTTAAGTCCAGTGCTGTCATGTAAGAGTGAACCTGTTTCCTATAAACCCTGGTTTCATTTGTCCATGGCCAATCTGTAGTAAAGCAAAGTTTGGTCACCAAAGTGCCCCTAGAAGTCACTGTCTCAAACAACCTTGGTCATATCTCAGAGACAGAGCTGAGTGACAGCACATGGTGTTTATTTGGCTCATAGGCAGTCTTTTCCACATGTCGTGTTCCTGGGTATCAATCTGCTTGTGTGTGTGATCTCTCAACACCTGGCAGGTGCAGTAGCTTCAGGAGGGGTGACTGGCCTTGTGCAGAGGGACGGAGACCTAACTTCTATGAAATGACCAGAGAAGGAGCTGAGTATTTGAGAATGTCAATGGTGGTGCCTCTTGCACAGCATGATGTCCTTGGTAAGCTACCTCTTATCCCAGAACAGCTGAGATTTAAGTGTCCATTTCCATACCCTGGTGGCACGATGGAATTGTCTCTCAGAGTGGATAGACTTTCCATCTAACTCTTGGCTGGGCTTAAGGCAAATGGTCTAGTCTGGTCTACCCTACTGGGATGTACAATCTTCACTCCTCAAGTGTGCTGGGATCGATGATGACACCCCTCAAAAAGCATTCCTTGGAAAAGCTGAACAAAATGAGTGAGAACTCCCTACCGTCGTTCTCATCGGATCTGAGGTCCAGCACAGAATTTAAGCCAGTAGTGTGAGAGGGACACCTTTCTATTGATAACACACATGCAGCCACCACCGTGGGTGCAGTGATTCTGAATCAGACAACTGTGGTCATATTTCAGGGACAGAGTTGAGTGGTAGCACAGGATATTTGGCAGGGAGCTCTCTATGCTACAGATCATGTTTCTGGATTTCATTCTGAAGTGTGCATTTAATCTCTCAACACCTCACAGGCACAGTGAGTTCGAGAGCGATGGTGGCCAGGTGCAGAGGATGAAGACCTCACTTTGGCATCTCTAGCATAGCAACTGGTTCTTCAGGAAATGTTGCAGGTGGTGCACTTTGCCTGGGAAGGAAGGCATATAATCAGTAAGGTACGCCCTGCCTTCTGTGCATCCTCAGCACCTGGCTGTCCCAAAACAGCCTAAAAGGATGGATGTGCCCCTTGCCTAGTTCCATGCTGGGTTGTCTCCAAGGGAAGACTCTCCCTCTAGTTGAGTGGCTGGACTATGACCCTGCAACCTGTGTTATGCCTGGGCACTAAGCTGGTGTGAGGTCCACCCCACTGTGATTTACATGTCTTTATAACCCACAAATGTGCTGGGATCGATGATGACACCCCTGAAAAGCATTCCTTGGAAAAGCTGAACAAAATGAGTGAGAACTCCCTACCGTCGTTCTCATCGGATCTGAGGTCCAGCACAGTTTCTTTATCTGTAGTGTAGGAAAGAGGGACAGTTTCTTTGTGACAGCATTATATGCAACAGCGCTGGGGATTCTGATGCCGTGACTGTAAGTCCAGTAATTTCATATGAGTGAACATTTCGCTTGAACCTGGCTTCACATATCAAGTGTCCATTCTATAGTAAAACAAAGGTTTTTTTTACCACATGGTAGCCCTCAGAGACTTGTTCACACATGATTTCTGTCATATCTCAGGGACAGAGCTGAACTAATATAGGCTCTCTGATTCGTGGGCAAACTTTGCCACAGACCATGTTCCTGGGTATCATTCTGAAGAGTGTGTGTCATCTCTCAGCACCTTTTAGGTATCATGGCTTCAGGAGGCGTGACTGACCTTGTGCAAAGTAGTAAAGACCTAATTTCTATGGACTGAGCAGAGTAGCAGCTGAGTCATTGAGAACTGTCAGTAATGGTGTACCTTGGCCAGGGATGTGACATACATGGTAAGCTACCCTCTTTTGTCCCAGAACAGCTAAGATTACGTATTTATCCACACCCCGGTGGCATGATGGGACTATTTCCCAGAATGTAAAGACATTTCAGTCTGCTTCAATGCTAGTCTTTTGCACCCTCCTGGCTATTGTTGACTTGAGATAGGAGGTATGAACTGGTCCTTTTTGCTGCATGTGCACTCTTCAGACTTTCAGTTGTGCTCAGGTTGATGATGACATCCCTCAAAAGCATTCCTTGGAAAAGCTGAACAAAATAAGTGAGAACTCCTACCGTCGTTCTCATCGGATCTGAGGTGTATCAGAATTATCTGATTCTGCCATGGAAGGAATGATGGATAACCTCTTCTGTTCACACTCATTCAACAACTACCTGGAACATCAATATTTTATATGCAATGAACTAGAGTCCATTGTTCCCCTACTTAATGGGTATCCAAAAAGGAGAACAAGCCTTAAATGCCCACCATTTAATGATAAGGTGATTAGCTCATGTCCTGGTTTTAGAATTTCAGTGGTCTAAGTGTATTTTTGGCAGAAGTCTAATAGTTAATGGTACAGGTCTGAGTGATCAGATTGCCTCTTTAATGGCACTCTTGGAATCTTTATCTTGGCACCTTAGTGTGAAGTTTTCATAGTTTCTGTTTAGAACTTAAGGTCAGGTAATCAGTGATATTTTTGTAGCCTTTTTCTCTTCAAGGAATTTAAACCTTTTTATGCTGTTGGAGGGATGAGTATGTTGGAAAATTAGCTTTTGGTCATGCAACTGGCAGCTCCTTTGCATCACAGCTCACCCAAACAAGCCTCAAGGTCACCCATCTTATTGAATGGAAATGCAAGCCTAATGAATTTGAATGTGCCTAGCCTTGAAATCAATATTCTATACTGGCCAATTTCCTGAATAACAGTTAGAGGACTTGGAGGTGAAATGGTGCAAAGTGATTCTTGGTGCTTTTGTGGAGTTTGTTGTTTTAACTACTGTCAGTGTTTTCAGTGGTTTTCTGGGAATATTCTTGACCCCTGAGAAGTCTGCCAGGGAAGACAAAGGGTATCTGGTCATGGCAAAGAAGTAGATGACTTGTTATTACTTTTCTTCTCAATTTCGTAATACTAGCACCCAACGCTGTGCTTTGAAAGGGTTCCATGGAGCCACACTGGTGACTGGGAACCCGTAGTGTAGATTGTTTTTGGTGAGTATTTCCTTTGACTACCCATTGTGCACAGAGCTTCTCAGTGAAAGTTTTATTCCAAGAATACTCTGCTTTCTCAGCAGCATGGCTCTCCTACACTTTGGAGAGCATTGGACTTATCTTTTGCAGTCTGTGGGTATGACCAGTGCTGTGAGTATTGTAATCACAGGTGCATCGCTATAGATAGATCTCTACCTTGGAAAGATCCATGTGTACTTGTGTAGGAAGATCTTTTTCTTGATTTCCTGGATGAAAGATATGATCTTTGTAAGGTCTTATTTTCATGCAGGTTGAAGAGTCAGATTTTGAATCCTGTGTGATTGTCTGCTGAAAAATAAAGGGACAGACATCCTTCATGATGTCTCCCTTATACAACCAGTTTTGAGAATGTAGCATTTTCAGGGATTTTTAATTTTTTCTGAGAAATTCCCTTTCTGAATTTGAAGATGCTACCTTTGACAAGATGGCTGTTTTAGAATATTCCTTCTTTTTAGGTGGACAGTCATTGGTTATGTAAATGGAGGCCAGTCGAATGGAATGTTCTTAGTTTCACCTGGTTTAATCCTATAGTATATTAGTGCAGATCACCTTTTCATATGTAGACAATGTTCCATGTTTCCTCTGTAGACATTTGTTTTAGATCATAGCAACAGTGATTAACCTGAGATGCTAGGCAAATAGGAAAGATGGTTTGCTTTATTCCTGGCCCAATGTCTCAGTGGTTATCTTGTCAGTTGCTTTCGTTATTCCACTGTTGTCTATTTCCATGTGAAAGATTATTGGGTCATTATTCACATTGAAATAATCTGTCTGATTAGGAGGCTAGAGTATAGAAAGAATCATTTGGGTTCTGATAAGAAGTAGCAGTGATATAGAGAGGGTTTCTGTGGCATCTTTCAGTAGTAATAGAGGTTGCCATTCATAGCTTTTCTTGGGGTGATGAGAAAACTGATCTTGTGATGTAGAGTCATTTCAAAAGCATTATTTCCAGAGTTATCATCTTCTTACTTTTATTCAAACACACATAAGCATGAATACACTCTTAAAATCCTGGTATCACACAAACTGTTAACATACCAGGAGATAAAGTCATGTGACAAATACATGAGAAAGTTGTTCAGTGGGAAATTTACACACTTAACTGTTACCTGTGATTATGGGTATATATCTGATGTATACATTTGATTTCTGTGCACTTCTCAGGTGGAGTTGCTATGGAAGACTGCCAGCTGCAAAGAAAACAGGACATCTCTCTGTTTAGAATATTGGAAATCCATGGGTGACACAGAAAAAGAGTGTTCATGTATTTGACTCACAAAGTAAGAGTCCTTTGACCAATTTCTGCTATTCCAGTAGGAATGAGTCCTCCCTAAAGTCTGTTTATGTGTCCTGTGTAGCACACAGCTTTGCTAGAGGGAACTGAATCTTGCTCTGGCAATGTGTTTGATCAGGACCCTCCAGGCTGCTGGAGGACTTTATAAGCCCAGCCTGGATTTTGAAATTTCCCTACAGTTTGAATGTGCTCGGATCGATGATGACTCCCCTCAAATGCATTCCTTGGAAAGCTGAACAAAATGAGTGAGAACTCCTTACCGTCGTTCTCATCGGATCTGAGGTCCAGCACGTTTCTGATCCAGGGACAGCAGAAGTGAGGCACAGCTTCCTCATCAACATACTCAAACCACCACCAAGGATATCAACATTTGAGTACCTTCTTTTGTGGGTCGGTGCACTGTCTGCATTAGTTGGGTGTCCACAGTAAGAGTTACTTGAATGGCCATTCATTGATGTTGTGCTCTCCAGGTTCCATTCTTATCCTAGAAGTTGCATGCTATAACTTTTCCATAAGCCAGAGCTGAAGGTGTGGAATTGTTTCCTGTTTCAGGATTATTACTCCTGAGTCTGTTTCTAGCAGCCAAACAACAGTAGCTCCATGGTTTCTGCTGAGAAGCCACCACAGGGAAATCTTGTTAATTGTTCTTGTGCTTTTCTTTCTTGGGGACAGTGGAACTCCCCACACAGTTACATTATTATGTGATTTAAGAGGTCAGACACTTGTGTTTCATTCCATGTATGATAACAAGTATAATGGTCAAATTTGACCATGTTACATACAAACCTAGCTTAGAAATCAAAATGCTGTTTTGGTTGGTGTCCTGGTTTAATCTGATTCTAGTATCTGTGGACATCGTATTTCCTTTTGTTCCAATTATTGTACAATGCTCTTAAGCTCAGAGCTGTCAATTGGTCCCAGTAGGGAAACTTCAGGGTTCATATATGGTGTGCAGTAGATCAGTATTTGTCTCTATGATAAATGTATAAAATCACTTTGTGATTTCACTTAGTATCTCAATGAGACCCAGTTACCCAGGCTGTGGCCCACTACTACCCTGTTCCTTAATAATTAATGACTGTTTCCTTTGGTCTGTGTCTTCTTTGGCACAGAACATTCACAGTGAAAGTGTGGAAAAGAGAGTTCTCATACTCTGACATAGTAGTTTTGCACCATCTTTGAAGATTTTAACTTTATCCATGGCAGCCTTGGGTGTGACCGAGACCATGAGATCTGCAAAGGGTAGACATCTACATTGGAGAATATTCAAGGAAACGTTTTGAGCTCCCTGATATGGTTATATTAAAACATGCAATGGAGGACCAAATGCTGACGCCCATGGATTGTTTCAATACGATAGGAAAATCTTTCTTCTCTGACCTCCATGATGATGTGATTAGTACCAGGCACCTTCTACTACTGTGCACTTCATTGGGGAATGCACTTAAAAGCCATATAGCTTGGCTTTTAAGTTGGTAATATTCATTGTTTGTGGAGCTGCTGGCTTTCTATCAAGTGTAGTTTCCTAGTGAAAGAACTGTTGAGTATTATTTCCAGGTTGATATCACCTCGGTTGTGAGGAGTACAGTATAGATAATATCTGTGTTCTGTGCTCAAAAGGTTCTGGCTGGAAGTGAGGCTATCTAGGAATATTTTGTCAGCTTATGGACTTCAAGGTCTTATCTTTTCTTTGTGGGAAACAGTCTTCCAGTATAGATGTGACATAGTCTACATGCCTGGGAAAGAGCCCAATGTATGTTCTCTCAGATCCTGAAACCTCTGCACACTTGCATACCTGCATCCACACCTATATGCATGCTATCACAAAAACCTCAGTCACATGTTATGGACAGAGGTACATAATAACAGACCTACATCTTGCCTTGTAATCATTTGACAATGATCTTGTTTGCTGAGACCTTATTACTGATCTGAATTTTATATGTGACTTCCCTACATTTCTCAGGTGGAGAGTTGGTGGTGGAAGGTTAACTATCTATCCTAACACAAAGGCTTTGGTCTGCTAGATGTCCAGAAGTTTGTGAGAGTCATGAAGGAAGTTGTTTAAGAAGTGTACCATACCCACGGATTATCATGGTAAGCTGGCCTTTCCCTCCATTCCTACTGTAAGTACTAGGATTTCTAGACATGCATTAGAGGCTGTTTTTCCTTCCATAATTGCATATGGGATATTGCTCTGAGTGGAAGAACTGTTGCTAGGGTACTCTGGATCACTGACTTCCTCACTGAGTTTCCCAATCCAGATTATTAAATTTTATATCCCCTGAATGTTCTGGAATGATAATGACTTCCCTCAATTGCATTCCTTGAAAAGCTAAACAAAATGAGTGAAAACTCCCTACCTCATTTTTTTTTTTTTTTGGAAACTGGATCTTGCTATTTTTGCCTGTGGAACCGCAGGCTCTCGTTGCCCAGGGTACCACGGACTCAAGCAGTCCCCAGCCTCAGCTTCCCAGGTAGCTGGGATTACAGGCATGCGCCACCATACCCAGCTATTTTTTGGAACTAGGTCTCACTATACGGGCCCCAGGCGGAACTCGAACCGCGATCCCTAGCCCCTGCCGCTTCATAGGCTGAAGCTTACAAGCACGAGCCACCGTGCCCGGCTCCTACCTCATTGAAAGTGAGGTCCAGCACATTTTGTAACACAGTGTGAGTAACAGCTTCCCCTAATTACTTTTAAATAGCCACCACCAGGACTTCAGCATTTGATTGTCATTATACTCACTGCCTATGTTGGCTATCAATAAGAGAATATTGTTAATTGATAATTGTTAATTGATTGTTAAACTCATTAATGGTTTTGTACCCATCACACACATAAGTCTACAAGTAGAATAATGTGTTAATGGTATCGCCCCCTTGAACAAAATAGATGTAATGGGGTTACATTTCAGCACTGGAAAAGTCCTCAGGGCGATATTTTTCTTGGTGCTAAGGACAAAGTCTCAAAATTTTTATTAGAAATAATGTCAATAAGCCTGTGGAAAAGCTGAACAAAATGAGTGAGGACTCCTACCATCGCTCTCATCGGATCTGAGGTCCAGCACAGTATCCAAACCCGGGTTCGAGGCCAGAGGGATAGCTCCCACTTGACTGTCCATATGCAACCAACAGTCAGTAGGCCAGTCATTCCGAGGATGTGCTCTCAAGTGCAATGTTTCACTTCAAGGCTGAGATGATACCCATGAAACAGGCCTTTGCCCTTAAGGGCACTGTTTTCATAGCTTTGCCTTAAAGGCATTATTGCACACCTTTGTTCATATCTCAGGGAAAGAACAGTGTGATTGCACAGGTTATTTGGCTCAAGGGAAAGCTTTGCTGTGCATCATGTTGCTGGGTACCTTTCTGAAGGATGCATGTAATCTCTCAACACCTCTCAGGTGCAGCTAGTACCAAGGCAAGTCATGTGCAGAGGGATGAAGAACTTACTCCTTCAGAGTGACTGGAGTAGCTGCTGAGTCTTCAAGGACTTTTGGTGGTGCATCTTGCCCAGCAGTGTATACTTATGGTAAATTATTCTCTATCCTGATGCAGACTTCAGTGTCAGGCTGTTCTAGAACAGCCTATAAGGATGCATCTGCTCAGTCCCCATTGGCATTATCTCCCAGAGTGAATGATCTCTTCCTCTGACTGGACTGTGGGCCCTGATTCCTCTAAGCTCCTGAAGGCCATAAGAGACCTGGGTTGTCCCACTAAGCCACCCATGTTAGATTTTTAAAATTTGCGTGCTGGGATCGATGATGACACCCCTCAAAAAGCATTCCTTGGAAAAGCTGAACAAAATGAGTGAGAACTCTCTACCGTCGTTCTCATCGGATCTGAGGTCCAGCACGGTGTTTAATTTGCGACAGTAGGCAAGAGGGACAGCTTTACCTTGACCACACACATGCAACAGAGATGGTCAAAGATTTGGAGCCTACAATTTTAAGGCCAGTAATTTTACTTCAAGTGAGCAGATGCCCATGAGCAGATGTTCATTGATTGAATGACCATCCGGTAGTGTTTTAGCCTGCTCATCACAATGCTATCCCTTGAGGGTACTGTCACACGTGGCTTTGTTCCAATATCAGGGGCAGTATTGTGCGATCACAGAGCATTTGGCTCTAGGAAAACCTCTGGTACACATCTTGTTCCTAGTTACTTTTCTGAAGCACACATGGGTTATCTCAAAACCTCTCAGGTGCAGTTCGCTTTAAGAATGCCTGCCTGTCCAGGCAGAGAGATGAAGACCTCATGTCTCTGGAAATACAGGAGTTGCTGCCATCCTTGAGGACTCTTGCTGCTAATGCACCTTGTCTAGGGATGAGCACTTGAGGTAAGCTATCATAGGTGCTGGGTACAGTTATTTGAGAACAGCCTACACAGTCATTTCAACCACATTCTGAGTGGTGTGCTGTGATTTTCTACCAGACTGTATGGTCTCGTCCTCAGACTGGGCTCTGGGCTCCACACTATATGTGAGGCAGGAGGACTGTGTGAATGAGCTGCCCCACTGGGCTACCCACCTTGACTTTTGAAGGTCTGTAGCCTCTTTATTGTGCTGGGATCAATGATGACACCCCTCAAAAGCATTCCTTGGAAAAGCTGAACAAAATGAGTGAGAACTCCTACCGTCGTTCTCATCGGATCTGAGGTCCAGCACAGTGTCTGAAGTGGGGGTGTAGGTGAGAGGGACAGCTTCTCTTTGATAACACACTTACACAAACTGGGGAGCCAGTAGTTTAGACACTATGAATTTCATTCCTGTGCATGCACAATGGAAATGAGCCCATGGCCATAAGGCAGGGAGTCATTGGTTGTGGGGCCATTCTCTACTTGTGTTGTGTTTGTCATAAAAATGTTGGCTCTCAAAGACAAGCATACCACCTTTTGGCTACATGTCAGGGACAGAACTGAGTGAAAGCAAATATCCAGTTGTCCAGGGTAAGGCAGTGCTGTATAGCTGTTCCTGGGACCCTTTCTGAATTGTGCCTGTCATCTCTAAACATCTCTTAGGTGCAGTTAGCCATGGGAGGAATAGCTGCCCACATGCAGAGGGAGAAAGACCTTAATCCTGGGCGACGAATGGCATTACCTCTGAGGATGCGTGGAATGGTCCTGGGATGCTCCTTGCCCATAGATGCCCACATATGGTAAGCTCTTTAGATGCAAGCTTCAGCACTTTGTGGTCCCAGAAATACCTAGGAGGAGGCTGTTGCTACCCATAACCACAGGCATGCAGAGACTGACAGGGTAGATGGACTCTCCCGCTGGCTCTGCACCCTCTGGGCTGCTGTGGGCCCAGGGAATTGGGCTGGCCTCCTGGTTTTCTCTTCCTCTATTTAGAAGTCTATAGACTCCTTGAATGTGCTGGGATCGATGATGACACCACTCGAAAAGCATTCCTTGGAAAAGCTGAACAAAATGAGTGAGAACTCCTACCGTCGTTCTCATCGGATCTGAGGTCCAGCACAGTGTCCATCCTGGGAAAGGAGATGAGGGACAGCCTTTCCTTGCCCACAAATAGATAACCACTAGATGGGGGCTAACATCTTAGATCCTGTGGCCTTCAAGCCAGTCCTTTCAGCCCACCAACAGGAGGTGCCTTGAAAATATAGATGCTTTGTCAAGTGTCCACTCTTTGTCCGTATTGTGTTTGCTCTGCACAATCCTATGTCTCAGGCACTATCACACCTGCCTTCTGTCATACATCAGGGTTGGAACTGAGTGATAGCAGAGACATTTAACTAAAGGGCAAGTTTTTCTATATGTCATGTTCCTGGGTAACTTTCTGAAACTTTCTTGTGATCTTGCAACACCTTTCAGGTGTATATGACCTCAACAAAGAAGGCTGCCCATGTGCAGAGATGAAGACAGTACTTCTTGGGATGTTGGAACTGCTGCTGTGTCTCCCAAGACTGTAGCTAGTGGTGCACATTTTGCAGGAATGAATAATCTGGTACGTTCCTTCTGCCATTGGTACATCCTTCAGTGTTAGGCTGTCCTATAACAACCTAGAAGGACATGCCAGTTCACTCCCTCATAGTGGAGTACTGGGATAGATTTCCAGAATGGATGTTCTCTCCCTCTGGTTGGGTAATGGGCTTATCAGAGTTGCTATTGATGGAGTTCTGAGGGAATCTAGTGGGCCACTTAGCAGTCAGCCTAGATTTCTGACAGTCTGACCCCGTGGCAAATGTGCTGAGATCGATGATGACACCCCTCATAAAGCATTCCTTGGAAAAGCTGAACAAAATGAGTGAGAACTCCCTACCGTCGTTCTCATCGGATCTGAGGTCCAGCACAGTATCCAAAATTGTCATGTAGGTGAGAGTGACAGCTTCCCCATAACAGCACACACGTGGCCACCAACTGCAAAGGCAGTGATTCAGGTGATATGATTTGGGCTTTTGTCATTTTACCTTAAGAGTGGACATAGGCCCTTGAATGAGGGCTTCTTATGTCAAATAGTCACTCTATAGTGTTCCAGTTTTTTGTTATTACGAGTTTCAACCTTGAAGGCACTCTCACACATCCCATTATTCATTTCTCAGGGATGTAACTGTGTGATAGCATAAGATATTTCTTCAGGGCAAGTTTTGTTGCACATCATGTTCGTGGGTACCTTTCTGAAGCGTGTGTGTGAACTTTCAACACCTCTTAGATGCAGTTGACTCAAGAAGAACGCCTGAGCATGTGCAGTGTGGGAAAGACCTTATTCCTTTGCAGAGACAAGTTGTTGCTTATTCTTGAAGACTGTCACTAGTCATGTCCCTTTGCTGGGGATGAACAGACACAGTAAGCAACCCCCTGCTCTGGGTGCACCTTTCACAGTGAGCTGTCCCACAACAGTATGGAAGGACACTTTTGCCACTTTCCTAGTGGCAGACTGGGATGGTCTCCCCGGGTGATGGTCTCTGTCTGACTGGGCATCAGGCTCCACACTGTGCTTGATGCAGGCCATTGGGTTGTCCTGTTGAGCCACCCAACTGCATGTCTAAAGGTCTGCAGTCTCATTGAATGTGCTGGGATCGATGATGACACCCCTCAAAAAGCATTCCTTGGAAAAGCTGAACAAAATGAGTGAGAACTCCTACCGTCGTTCTCATCGAATCTGAGGTCCAGCACATCTCCTGAACCAGCAATGTAGGTAGAGGGACAGCTTTGTCTTGATAGCCACTAACTGTGAATGAAACAGTTCGGATGCAGAGACTTGAAGTCCTTTAAGTTCACCTTAAGTTCCTTTAAGTTCTTCACCTTAAGAAGTCCTTTAAGTTCACCTTAAGAGTGAGAGAATGAAGTAGGAGTTTAATACTCAAATGACCACACTGTAATTGTGAAGCATTTGGTCTCCAAAATTTTGTCTCCAAAAGGCTTTATTATCCCCTCTGATTACATATCAGGGATAGTCAGGGATAGAACTAAGCATAATCTGAGGACATCTTGATCTATCTCTGTTATATATATGTTCCTGGGTACTTATATGAATTATACTTATATTCTCTTACCATCTTGCAGATGCAGTAGTCAAGAGTGATACCTGGCTGCATGCATAGAGAGGAAGATCTTAGTCCCTCGCAATCAAAGGAGGGGCTTCTTTGTCTTCAGGATTATAGCAGGGGACCCTTAGTCTATGGATGCCACTAACAGTAAGTACCCCTTTGCTTTGAGCACACCCCTCTGCTCTTTCTGGTGCCAGAAATCACTAGAGGAGGCTTGTCACTATGTCCCATTGGTATCCTAGCATAGTCTTCTGGGTTAATGCAGGTGCCCTCTACTGGTTGGCTAGGCCAGGTTCTGCTCAGGCTGCTGTAAAGTTCAGGAACCGGGCAGACCTGCTTGTTGTACTCTAGGGTTTAGCAATCTACATACTTGTTACATGTGCTGAGATCGATGATGACACCCCTCAAAAGTATTCCTTGGAAAAGCTGAACAAAATGAGTGAGAACTCCCTGCCGTCATTCTCATCAGATCTGAGGCCATCACATGTCCTTACTATTATACGTGGGAGGGACAGCTTTCCTTTCACATGAAGCCTCAAACGTTGGAAGCAGCAAATTAGATGCTGTGACCTTAAGTCCAGTGCTCTCATCCCAAGAGTGAGCGATGCCCTTGAGTCCTGGGTTCATATGTCAATTTGTCCTCTGAGGTGGTGGACAATTTTTCTCCAGTGTCTTGACAGTCAAAGGCACTGTAATATGCAGCCTTAGTCATATCTAAGATATAATAGAGCTGAGTGATAGAACAGTTACAGAGTTGAGTGATAGCACAGTTCCGTGGCTAGCAAACAGTCCTTGAAAGATACCATGCCCCAGGGTTTCTTTCTGAGGTATGTGTGTGCTCTCTCAACACCTGACAGATGAAGTGACTTGAAGGTAGATGGCTTGCCATGTGCAGAGTGCTGAAGACCTTACTTATATTGAATGACTGGAGTAGCTGCAGAGTCTCCAAGGGATGTTGCCATTGGTGTACTTTCCCGTGGAGGAACACATATGATAAGTCACCCTCTACCCTGGGTATAATATGTGATGGCAGTTTGGCCCAGAACAGTTTAGAATTCCATATCTACCTACTCCTTATTGGCATACTGGGACTTCTCTTCCCAAGTGGGTGGATGTTCTCCTGGTTCCTGGCAGGACTTTTCTCTCCAGGCTGCTGTAGATTTCTGAAAATGGGCCGATCTACTGAACCAATAGGATTTTCTAGTCAGCCACTTGACTGGAGAAATGTGCTGGGATCAATGAAGACACTCCTCAAAAGCATTCCTTGGAAAAGCTGAACAAAATGAGTGAGAACTCCTACCATCGTTCTCATCGGATCTGAGGTCCGGCATGGTTTCTGAAGCTAAAGTGTAGTGAGAGTGCCAGCTTCCCCTTGACAAAATTACATGCATTCCACACTGTGGATACTTAGGTTGCAATATTGTGAAATTAAGTGCAGTGATGTCAAGGGAGAGTAAGTGATTACCATGAAGCCTTGCTTTATTTATCTGTGACCACTTTGTAGTAGTGCAATATTTTGTCACTATAAACTGGCCCACAAATGCACTATTCCATATACCTTGGTCTTATCTCAGGAACAGAGCTGAGTGACAGCACAGGGTATTTGACACACAGGCAGCCTTTGCCACTGATCACATTCCTGGGTTTCATTCTGAATGTGCTTGTGATCTCTCAACTCCTGGTTTGTGCAGTGACTTCAGGAGGCATGGATGGCCTTGTGCAGAGGGATGACAACCTAACTTCTATGGAATGAGTGGAGTAGCAGCTGAATGTATGAGGAATGTCACTGATAGTGCCTCTTGCCCAGGATGTTTCTGGTAAGCAACCTTTTGTCCCAAAACAGCCTAGATTTAAGTGTCTATCCATAACCTGGTGGCACAATGGAATTGTCTCTCAGAGTAGATAGACTTTCCATCTAACTCTTGGCTGCGCTCAAGGCAAATGATCTAGTCTGGTCTACCCCACTGGGATGTGAAATCCTCAGACTCCTCAAGTGTGCTGTGATCGATGATGACACCCCTCAAAAAGCATTCCTTGGAAAAGCTGAACAAAATGAGTGAGAACTCCCTACCGTCGTTCTCATCGGATCTGAGGTCCAGCACAGTTTTTAAGTGTTTATGAGAGGGACAGCTTCCCCTTGAAACCATTAAATGCTGTCACAACAATTCTCATTCTGTAACCTTAGGTTCAATACTTTCAACCCAGCCATGAACAGTGCTCTTAAAAGCCTACCGAAGTTTCATGGACACTCTTATCGCACAAGTTTGTCATCCCATCTTTTTCCTTGAATGCATTATAAGTATATTTCCTTATACACACTATAAACTTGAAGTTTCATGGACACTCTTATCGCACAAGTTTGTCATCCCATCTTTTTCCTTGAATGCACTGTAAGAAATAACTTTGGTATATTTTAGGGAAAGAGCTGAGTTCTGAAACAGGGCATTTCCCTTAGGAAAATCATTGCTATAGGTCTTGTTTCTCGTTTACATTTTGAAGTGTGTTTGTGATCTCAACACCTTCTATTTGCAGAAATTTCGTGAGGTTGGCTGGCTGTGTGTCCAGGGATGAATACCCTGTATCATTGGAATGACCAGAGTAGTAGCTGCATCTTCTAGGAATGTCTCTGGTAGTGCACCTTGCTTGGGGATAACACATAAAGTAAGTTACCCTCTGACTTGGATGTAACCTTTGGTGCTTGGTTCTCCCAAATCATAGAGTGGATGACCTTTCCTTCTGGTCCATGGCCGAGCCTATTCCCTCAAAGCTGCTGTAATCTTGGGGAATAAGATATTCTATTGTTCCACACACTGGGATTTCCTCTTCTCTAGAAAGCTGAAATTTTCTGGGATCGATGATGAAAACCCTCAAAAGCATTCCTTGGAAAAGCTGAACAAAAGGAGTGAGAACTCCTACCGTTGTTTTCATCGGATCTGAGGTCCAGCACGGTTTCTGAACTTCAGTGTAGATGGGAGGGAGAACAGCTTCCTCATCACATTATATGCAGTCAGCACTGTGGTTACAGTCATTCTGATGCTGTACTTAAGATCAGTGCTTTCATCCCAGAAGTTTACAATACTCTCAAACATTGCCTTCCTATGTGAAGTGCTCAGTCTGTAATTAGTACAATCTTTTGTCACTTCATGGCAGTCCTCTAAGGCACTGTTACACAGAATTTCAGTCATATGTCGGTGGCAGAGCTGTGTATGAATGTGGGGCAGATGGTCAGCGGGCAGTCTTTGCCGTTGATCATGTCTCTAGGGATCATTCTGAATATGCATGTGATCTCCAAACTCTGGCAGATAAAGTTTGCTGACCTTGTGCAGAGGAAAGAAGACCTTACATCAATGGAATGATGGGAGTAGATGCTGAGTCTTTGAGGAATGTTGGTGGTGTGAACCTTGCTCAGGGATAACACACAGTAGGCTGCCCTCTGCTGTTGTGCTATGTTTGCCCAGATCAGCCTAGCTTTCTGTGTCTCCTTGGCATGCTTGGGGGATTGTCTCCCCAAGCAGATGCAGTTTCTCTCTGACTCTTAACTGGGCTTTTCCAGACTGCTGGGCACTTGGAGAAACGGGCTAACTTGGTGTTTCACTCTACTGGGATTCACATGTCTTTAAAAACCACAAATGTGCTGGGATCGATGATGACACCTCTCAAAAGCATTCCTTGGAAAAGCTGAACAAAATGAGTGAGAACTCCTACCGTCGTTCTCATCGGATCTGAGGTCCAGCACGGAGTTTGAATATATAGTGTAGATGAGAGGACCAGCTTCCCTTCAACAGCATTACGTGGCGCCTACACTCGGAGGAGTGATTTTGTTGTTGTGACGTTGAGTTTAATTTGTCAACTGGCCACTGTGTGGAAATGCAATGTTTGTCAACACTTAGTGGTCCATGAAGTCAATATCATGCACAGCCTACATCATATCTCAAGGACAGAGCAATTGAGAGAGAGCCTGAGACATTTGACTTATGTGTAGTCTTTCACTCACCATCTTCCTGGGTATCATTCTGAATGTAAATGTGATCTCTCAACACTTGGCAGGTGCACTGGCTTCAGGAGTGGTGGCTGGCTTGTAGAGAGCAATGAAGATCTAACTTCTATGAAATGACTGGAGTAGCAGCTGAGTGTTTTAGGAATGTCACTAGTGATGCACTTTGCCCAGGGATGACACATATGGTAAGCTACCCTCTGTTCTCCCAGAACAGCTGATAATTAAGCACCCATCTGCATCTCAGCGTCATGACGGAATTGCCTTTCACAGCAAATAGACTTTTCATCTAACACTTGCCACGGCTCTGCAACCTCCAGATTATTATAGACTTGGGAAAAAGGACTGGTCTGCATGTCCTCCCAATTGAGAGTTACAAATCTTTTGACTCCTTGAATGTGCTGGGATCGATGATGACACCCCTCAAAAGCATTCCTTGGAAAAGCTGAACAAAATGAGTGAGAATTCCTACCGTCGTTCTCATCGGATCTGAGGTCCAGCACATTCTCTGAAACAGGAGTGTAGTTTTTGTTTGTTTTGTTTTTTGTAGTGTTTTTTTGAGGGACAGCTTCCCCTAACAACACACAATCAGCCACCACTGTGAGTTCCATGATTGTGATGTTGTATTCTTATGTCCAGTGCCATTGCTAGGCTAGACAGATGTGTTCATATCAGGGACAGAGCAGAATCATATCACTGGGTATTTGGCCATGTGTAATCTTTTCTATGGATTATGTTTCTTCTTATCATTCTAAAGTGTGTATGTGATCTCCCAATACTTCACAGGTGCAGTGGGTTCAAAAGATATTTCTGGCCTTGTGCAGAGGGATGAAGACCTTCCTTCAGTGCAATGACTGACGTATAGTTCCTGAAGTCTCAATGACTATGACTCGTGGTGCACCTCGCCTGGGAATGAACACATACAGTAAGCTACCTGCTGCCCTGTGTGCTTCCTTGGTGCTTTCCCATAACATTCTGTGGTCTGGCCCTTTACGTTTCCATGCTGGGTTGTCACCGTGGGTGGACTCACTCTCCCTCTTGGCAGTGATCCCTGCAGCCTGCTGGGGCCTGGGGAATTGGGCCAGCCTCTTGGTCTTTTCCATCTGTATTAAAACATCTGCAGCCTCCTCAAATGTGCTGGGATCCATGATGACACCCCTCAAAAAGCATTCCTTGGAAAAGCTGAACAAAATGAATGAGAACCCCTACCGTCATTCTCTTCAAATCTGTGGTCCAGCAGAGTGAGAGATGAGAGACAGGTTCCTCTTGACAAGACACAATGAGAGCAGTGTCTGAAACAGGAGTATAGACAGCTTCTTTTTGATATTATGAGCAGCCATCATTGTGGGTACAACAATTCTGCTTTTGTGACCTACAAGCCTGTGCTTTTACCCCAAGAGTGAGCAATGCTCTTTAACCTTGCTTTCACTCTCTAATTCCTATTCTGTAGTAGTGCAAAGTTTGATAAACAAAGTTTTGACTCTAAAAGGCACTGTCACCCACAATTTTGGTCATATGTCAGGGATCTAATCTAGCACTGTGTTTTTGTCTGTGAGTGCTCTTTGCTGCTGATAATATTCCTGGGTAACATTCTAAAGTGTGCATGTCATCTCTCAATGCTTAACATTTGCAGTGGCGTCAAGAGAAATGGCTAACCATGTGCAGAGGGACAAAAACCTAATTTCTGTGGAATAACTGGAATAGCTGCTGAGTCTTCAAAGACCATCTCCGGTGGTGCACCTTACTCAGGGATGAAACATACAGTAAGCTACCCTCAGTCCTGGGTGCAATTTGAAGGGCTATGCTGTGTGAGAAAGCCTAGATTTACATGTCTACCTACTTCTCAATGGCATGCTGGGATTGTCTTTTGAAGTGTATGGTCTTTCCATTTAATTTTTGTTTGGGATCTGCATGGTCCTGGCTGCTGTAATCTTTGGGTAGTGGACTAGTCTATCATCTACCCTACCAAGGTTTACAAGTCTGCAACCTCCTAGAATGTGCTGGGATCGATGATGACACCCCTCAAAAGCATTCCTTGGAAAAGCTGAACAAAATGAGTGAGAACTCCTACCGTCGTCTCATCGGATCTGAGGTCCACCATGGGTTTTACACTACTGGCGTTGTACAGTACTGGTCCTGTACCAGTACTGCAGATGAGCGGGGCAGCTTCCGCTTGACAACATACTTGCAGCTATCATGGTGGCTGCAGTGATCTGATGGGTTTGTACTTACATCCAGTACTTTCACCACAAGGGTGAGTTCTGCCATTTAATCTTGACTTCAGGGTCAAGTGAACATTCTGTAATGGTGCAAAATTTTGTCACCACATTTATGGCCCTTGATGGCCCTACTGCACGCAGCTATGATCATAGCTCAGGGACAGAGCTGAGTGATAGCATCTGGTGTTTGGCCGCAAGTAATGTTTTCTATAGATCATGTGTTTTCATTCATTCTGAAGTGTGCATGTGATCTCTCAATACCTCACAGGTGCCATGGTTCAAGAGGGATGACTGGCCAAGTGTAGAGAACAAAAACCTTACTCCTGCAGAAAGACAGACTTTGCGTTCTTGCTACAAGGATTTCTGCTGATGGTGCACTTTTTAGAGGTTGCACTCATATGGTGAGCTATAGCCTCAGTCCTGAGGATAACCTTAGGCAATGTCCTGTCGAGAATATCCTGGAAGTAAGTGTCCAGAGCTTTAGGAGCGCATGCTGGATTATTTCCCAGGGTGACTGGGATCTTCAACCTCCAATTGTTTCTGGCTTTGGAAACTGGGTGACTTGTTCATCTAAGCTGCCCAGGTTTCAAAGCCTGCAGAATCCTCGAATGTGCGAGATTGATGATGAAACCCCTCAGAAGCATTCCTTGGAAAAGCTGAACAAAATGAGTGAGAACTCCTACCATCGTTCTCATCGGATCTGAGGTCCAGCAGAGCATTTGAAACAGGAGTCTAAACAAAAGGGACAGCTTCTCTTTGATAACACGCTTACCCACGCCAGTAGTTTATTAGACACTGACTTTCATTCCTGTGCTTGCGCTATGGAATGAGTCCATGGCCATAAGGCAGGGAGTCATTGGTTGTGGGGCCATTCTGTAGTCGTGTTGCATTTGTCATCAAAATGTTGGCTCTCAAAGGCAAGCACACTGCCTTTTGACGACATGTGGTACCAAAATGAGTGAAAGCAGATATCCAGTTGTTCGGGGGCAGGAAGTGCTATGTAGCTGTTCCTGGGTCCCTTTCTGAATTGTGCCTGTCATCTCAACAGCACTCAGGTGCAGTTAACCACGAGAGGAATGGCTGCCCATGAGTAGAGGGAGAAAGACCTTATTCCCGGGTGACTAATGGTGGTACCTCCAAGGAAGCATGGAATGGCACTTGGATGCCCTTTGCCATGGATGCTCACATACGGTAAGTTCTTTAGATGCAAGCTTCTACGCTTTGTCGTCCTGGAACTACCTAGGAAGAGGTTCCTCCTGCCCATAGTCACAGGCATAAAGAGACTGACAGAGTGGATGGACTCCCCCTCTGGCTCTGTGCCCTCTGGGCTGCTGTGGGCCTGGGGAATTGGGCCGGCCTCCTGGTCTTCTCTGCCTGTATTTAGAAGTCCATAGGCTCCTTGAATGTGCTGGGATCGATGATGACACCCCTCAAAAAGCATTCCTTGGAAAAGCTGAACAAAATGAGTGAGAACTCCCTACCGTCGTTCTCATCGGATCTGAGGTCCAGCACAGCATCTGACTGGGATCATAGGCAAGAGGGCCAGCTTTCCCCTGACCACATTTATATGTAACCATCTATGGGCCAGTATCTAGGATTCTATGGCCTTGAAGCTCATACTTTCACTTTAGGAGGGAGGAATATCTTTGAAGTCACCACTCTGTGTTAGCACATCATTTATTCCACAAATCCTGGCCCTCGTAGTCTCTATCATACACACTTTTAGTCATACCACAGTGAAAGCACTGAGTAATAGTAGAGGGCCTTTGATCCATATGGCAAGCTTTTTGCAAGTTATGTACCTGGGTACCTTTCTGAAGCATGCATATGTCTGTCAACACATTTCATGTGCAGCTGACATGGAGAGGTATGGCTAGCTGTCACAGAAGGAGGAAGACCTTACTCTCTTGGAGTGTACAGAGGTACTTTCAAGAATGTTGCCAGGATTCACCTTGGCCTTGGATGCCCACATATGGTAAGTTGCATTCTGCTCTTAGTGCAACTTTGACCACTATGCTGTCGCAGAACATCCTAGAAGGATATACCCCGCTTACTCCAGTGCTATGCTGGAGTGGTCTCCTAGAGGTGGTGGTCTCTCCTTTCTGGATTTTGGGTTCTTCATTGTCTTTGAGGCAACAGGCTTATGGGGAACTGCGCTGTCCACTGAGTTGTCAGTTTGGATTTCTAAAGGTCTGTACCCTCCATGAATGTGCTAGGATGGATGATGACACCCCTCAAAAACCATTCCTTTGAAAAGCTGAACAAGATGAGTTAAAATTCCCTTCTGTTGTTCTCATCAGCTCTAATGTCCATCACGGTGTCTGAACCAGGAGTGCAGGTGAGAGGAACAGCTTGTCTCAGACAATGCATATGTGTCATCACTGGGGGCAACAATTCAGATGCTGCAAAATTAAGTCCCAAGCTTTCAGCCCAGTAATGAGTGTTGCCTACCCTGGCTTTGTTAGTTGAGTGGCCACTTTGTACAAAGTTTTGTCACCCCAATCTTGGTCCTCAAAGGCACTATCCTTCGCCTCTTGGTCATATCTCAGGGACAGAGCTGAGTGGTAGCACAGGATATTTGACCTGCGGACCAGCTTTGCTATGCATCATGTTCCTGCGTAGCTTTCTGAAGCACATGTGTTTTTTCGCACCCTTTTTAAATTAAGTTTCATTGAGAAGGAAGGCTGGGCCTGTGCAGGAGGAGGAAACCCTCTATCTGGTGGCATGACTGCACTGCTGCTAAATTGTCAAAGTGTGGCACTTGGACATTGACCATGGAGGCCCACATACCTTAAGTTCCCCTCTGCCCCCTGTTTGATGTCAGCACTGCCCCACCCCATGGTTGCCTAGGATAATTGTACGCACCTTCATCAGGGGCATGTAGTGAGTGTCTCCATTGTGGGCAAACTCTCCCTCTGTCTTGGAAGCTGCACTCTGCCTTCTCCGGTCTGCTCAGGGACTGGGGAACTGGGCTGGTTGCTGGTTTTACTCCACATGGATGAACAAATCTGCAGTCTACTGAACTGTGCAAGGATCGATGATGACACCCCTCAAAAGCATTCCTTGGAAAAGCTGAACAAAATGAGTGAGAACTCCCTACTGTCGTTCTCATCGGATCTGAGGTCCAGCACAATTTCTGAACCTGTAGTGTAGGTGAGAGGGACAGCTTCCCCTTGACTGCACACATGTAGCCACTAATGGGGCCCAGGATTTCGCATGCTGTGACCTTAAGTCTAATGTTTCAAACCCAAACATAAGCCATTACCTGCAACCCTTAGCTTCTTTGCGTGAGTGACCTCTCTGAAGCGGTACAGCATTTGGTCACCATGGTCTTTGCCATTAAACAGACTATCACTCACCTTTGGTAATATCATAGGTATAGAACTCTGTACCAGAAATTTCACCTTACAGTGAGTTTTGCTGCATGTTATGTTCCTGGATAACTTTCTGATGTGTATGTTGTCACTTAACACTGCAGGTACAGTGGCTTCAAGAGGAATAGCTGCCATCGTGCAAAGGGACTAAGACCTTAGGTCTGTGTCATGACTGGGATTGCTGCTGAGTCTTAATTGATTGTCACCGCTGCTTCTCTTTATTTGGAGTTGAACATGTATAATAAGGTAAGCTGCCTTCTGATCTGGGTGTAAATCTCATTGCTGGGAGGTTCCAGAACAGCTGGTAATTATGCATCCACACCCTTCCCCATGGCATGCAAGGATTGTCTCCCACCATGCGTGGACATCCCCTCTGGCTCAGTGACTGGGCTCTGCACCCTCTGGGTTTCTTGGATTCGGGACAGGGGCTGGTCTGCTGGTCCGCCCCTCTGGGGTTTACAAGTATTCAGACTCGTCAAGTGTGTAGGGATCGATGATGACACCTCTCAAAATCATTCCTTGGAAAAGCTGAACAAAATGAGTGAGAACTCCCTACCATCGTTCTCATCAGATCTGAGGTCCAACATGGTGTCCAGTACTGAGCAGCAGATGAAATGGACAGCGTTCTCTTGACCACACACATGCAGCTAACAGCTCTGCAACTAGCTCTCAGATTCTGTGGCCTTCATTCCAGTGCTTACCTCATGATGGGTGGGGGGTGTTCTTTTACACATAGCTCCTATGTCGGTGACCCATCTGTGTTTGCAGTGTTTCGTCAGCATAGGCTTGGGTCTAGGACACACTGCCATTTGTACTTTCCTTCAACCTCAGGGAAAGAAGCTGAATGATAGCAAGTCTTTCTTTGCTACAGATCATGTTCCTGAGTACCCTTCTGTGTTATCTCCCAAAGCCTCTCAGACCCGCTGGCAATGGGAGCGATGGTGAACTGTGTGCAGAATGGAACAGCTACTACCTTGCGATGACTAGAGATGATGAGTGTTCACTGAGTACTGCCTGGATGAATTTTGCCTGTGGATGTCCACATACGGTTAGCTACCCTCCACCCTGGGCACATCCTATTGTGCAGCCTGGTCCCAGAATTGCCTATGAGGATGCTCATGTGCCACTTAGCCAGTGAGGTGCCAAGATTGTCTTTTGCATCTTCATACTCTGCTGCCTCCTGGCTGCTGTAAGCTCTCGGAAACTGGTCTGCACTGCTAGTCCATCCACCCTGTTAGGTTTATGTATTTGCAGCTACCTCTAATGTGCTGGGATCGATGATGACACCCCTCAAAAGCATTCCTTGGAAAAGCTGAACAAAATGAGTGAGAACTCCTACCGTCGTTCTCATCGGATCTGAGGTCCAGCACTGTCTTCAACCCAGGATAGCAGGCAAAGAGGGACAGATTTCACTTGACAACACACATGCAACCAGTAGAGAAAGTCAATATTTCACGGACTACAATTTTAAGTCCAGTCATTTCCCCTGAAGTGTGAGTGAATGCCCATGAAACCTAGCTTCACTGATCAAGTGGCCACCTTCATGATGTGCAGTATTTTGTCATCAATGTCTTGACCCTTGACGGCACCAGCACACACACCTTTAGTCATAACACAGGGACAGAACTGTGTCATAACTTTGTGATTTAGCTTCAGGGCAAGCTTTGTTGTACATCATGTTCTTGGTTTCCTTTCTGAAGTGTATGTGTGTTCTCTCAACACCTCTCAGTTATAGCTGGCGTCAAAAGGGATGACAAGCCACGTCAGAGAGAGGAAGACCTTGCTTCTACACAATGACTGAAGTTGCTGCTGTGTCTCCCAGGACTGTAGCTGGTGGTGTACCTTTCCCTGGGGTAAGCATGGTAAACTATCCTCTGCTCTTTGTGTAACGTTCACCTCTGGGTTGTCCCTGAACGGCCTAGAACTATGGATCCACCCACTTCACCCTGGTATGCAGGGATTGTGTCCCAGAGTGCATGGCTCAGTGACTGGGCTCTGCACTCTCCAGGACGCTCTAGACTTGGGGTAATGGGCCGGTCTGCTGTTCCACCCCACTGGGATTTAAAAGTGTTCAGACTCCTCACATGTGCTGGGATCGATGATGACACCCCTCAAAAAGCATTCCTTGGAAAAGCTGAACAAAATGAGTGAGAACTCCCTACCGTCGTTCTCATCGGATCTGAGGTCCAGCACAGGTTTTAAACCAGTAGTGTAAGTGAGAGGGACACCTTTCTCTTGACAACATACATGCAGCCACCACTTGTAGGTGCAGTGATACTGACGATGTGACCTTAAGTCCAGTGCTCTCCACCGCAAGAGTGAGAGATGCCTTTAAACCCTGCTTTTATATTTGAGTCTCCACTCTCTTGTGTTTGAAAGGTTGGCCAAGACAATCATGGTTCTCAAAGGCACTGTTACAGACCACTTAGGTCATATCTCAGGGACAGAGCTGTGAATAGTACAGGATATTTGCCAGGAGGCACTTTATGCTACAAATCATGTCCCTGGGTTTCATTCTGAAAGTGTGCATTTAATCTCTCAACACCTCACAGGCACAGTGGATTCAATAGAGATGGCTGGCCATGTGCACAGGACGAAGAACTCACTTTTCTCGAATCTTGCGTAGCAACTGGTTCATCAAGGAATGTTGCAGGTGGTGCACCTTGCCTGGGAAGGAATGCAATCAGTAAGGTATGCCCTGTTTTCTGTGCATCCTCAGTACTGGGCTATCCCAAACAGTCTTGAAGGATGGGCTAGCATGCCTATTGCCATGCTAGGTTGTCTCCACACATGAATAGATTCTCCCCTCTAGTTGAGTGCTGTAGGCCTGGGTGCTGGGCTGGTGTCCACCCCACTGTAATTTACATGTCTTTAGAATCCACAAAAGTGCTGGGATCGATGATGACACCCCTCAAAAGCATTCCTTGGAAAAACTGAACAAAATGAGTGAGAACTCCTACCGTCATTCTCATCGGATCTGAGGTCCAGCACAGTTTCTGACTCTTGACAGTTGAGAGGGACAGCTTTCTCTTAACCACACACATTCAGCCACCAGCCGCTCAGCAATATCTTGATTCTGCAGCCTTCTGGCCACAAGCATATGGGTGCCTGTGAAGTGTGGCTCCTTGGACACATGGCTGCTGTGTGTTAGCAGAATTTTTCTTTACACTCTCTTGACATTAGAGGGCACTATCTCACATGCCTTTTGTGACAACTTAGGGACAGAGTGATGACTCAGACGGAGTGTTAACAGAGGGCATTTGACCCTAGCGCAAGCTTTGTTACATGTCATATTCCTGAGTATCTTTCTGAAGTGTACTTTTGATCTCCCAACACCTCTCAGGTTCTGCTGTGAGGAGAGTGACGCTTGCTTTGGGAACATGGAGGACAACATTGATCTTACCTGATGATTGGCATTGTTGGTGTGTTCTTCAAGGTTTGTGGACGAATGCTCTGTATTCATGATTGCTCACCATGGGTATTCTGCCCCAGGTGTTGCTGTTGGTTCTGGCAGGTACCATTCCTACCTTGGAGGTGTATTCTGCGCCTTACTCCATGGCAGGAGGTGTGTGTCTCCCAGAATTGATGGACTTTCTTTCTGCCTGGGAAATGTCCACCGCACCCTTGGGGCATCCAGCGGCCTGATGGGACCTGGGCTGGCTCATGGAGCCTCCTGCTTGGAGTTTTGAAATTCTACTGCCTTCTTGAATGTGCTGGGATCAGTGATGACACCCCTCAAAAGCATTCCTTGGAAAAGCTGAACAAAATGAGTGAGAACTCCTACCGTCGTTCTCATCGGATCTAAGGTCCAGCACAGTGTGTGACTCAGGTCTACAGGCAAGAGGGTCATCTTTCCCTTGACCACACATATGTCGCCACCAGCTAGGGCGCCCATATGCAAATATTGCTTCTTTCAGGACAGTGCTTGCACATTAAGTGCATGTGGGTACCCTTGAAGCATAGCTCCTGGGTCAAGTGGTGAATCTGTATTATCACAGTATTTGCCTTGCACAATCCTGTCCCTAGGAGGCACCCTACATTTACCTTTTGTCAAACCTCAGGGATGGAACTGAGTGATGGCAGAGGGCATTTGTCTTCAGAGCAATCTTTGCTACACATCTTATTCCTGGGGACCTTTCTCAAGCATGCATGTGATCTCTCAACACCTCTCAGGTGAAGTTGTCTCCAAGAGGAATGGCTGCCCCTGCTTGTGGGGATGAAGACCTTGCTTCTGTGGAATGAACAGAGTATGGAGGAAAGTTGCTGCTGGTGCAACTTGCCAGGGATGATGCCAGGCATCAGGTAAACTGCCCTGTTTGGTGTAACCCAGTGCCCAGGGTTGTTCCAGAACTTACCCTCCCCTTTCCCAGTGGTATGCTGGGTCATCTCCCAGCATGGTTGGTCTCCCCCTACATCTGGGCTATGGGCTCCCCATCATCCTTCATGCAGGAGACCTATAGAAACTGAGGTTGCCCGCTGAGCTGTCAACCTGGACCTCCCAAGGTCTGCAGCCTCCATGAATGTGCTGGGATCGATGATGACACCCCTCAAAAAGCATTCCTTGGAAAAGCTGAACAAAATGAGTGAGAACTCCCTACCGTCGTTCTCATCGGATCTGAGGTCCAGCACGGTGTCTGAACCAGTATAGCAGGCGAGAGGCACAGCTTCCCCTTGATAAGTCACTTCCAGTTCACCAAGTGAACTCGCCCTCGCAGGTAGTGCTTTCCCACCAGAGCAAGAGTGTGGTCATGATTCCAAGTCTTGGTGTTGTGGCTGCTCTCAGGTGTCAGTTTGTGCTGCATTATTGTTCCACTTTGCTTGTGCTGCCCCCCCTTAGGGACAGAGCTGAGTAATACAAAGGTCATTTTGTCTCCAGAGCTAGCTGATGGTCCTGAGGGCCTGTGTTCTCCTCTGAAGTGGGTGTACAATCTCTCCACATCTCTCAGGTGCCGTTCGTGTGGATTGTGATGACTTGCTGTCACAAGGGTGGAAGACCTTTCTCTGCTAGGTGGAAGACCTTGCTCTGCTAGGACCTTGCTCTGCTAGGTGCTGGTGAGTGCCCAGAGGCTTTTGTCGGATGGTGTGCAGTGCCTGTGCAGTGCCCCTGGATGCCTCCTGACTGTAAGCATGCCTCATTTAAAGTTGTTAACAGGCAGCCTGTCAGGTCTTTCACCTGTTTTTTGGTAACTCTGCCCCTTCCCCAGTGCTCAAAGGTTTTGTCTACACAGTAGGTAGACTCAGTCTCTAGCTTGGGGCAAGGCTCTCCATCCTCTGAGCTGCTTTAGACCTGTGGGTTCCTGGGCTGGTCTACTAAGCTTCGCAGCCTGTATTTCCAAATATCTGCAGCCTCTTTGAATATGTGCTAATCAGTGATTCCTACCCTACATGCACTCCTGTGCAAAGCTGTGCAAAGGAAAGCAGAACTCATTGCTTTAGTATTGATGAGGTCCAGCCCGTTGTCTATTGGGAAATGATTAGCATGAGGGAAAGCTTCATCTTGACCACACACATGCAGCCACCAGCCAAAGAGCCAATACCCCAGGGGCTACAGCCTTAAGTTCAGTGCTTTCACCACAAACATGACTGTTGAGGTGCAACACCATGTTCTGATGATATCTCCACGGTGGCTTGGTGACCAGCAGCCCTCCTGGCCCATAGATGTACAGCATAGATTTTGTCTAGGCCTTGTCAAAGCTGAAAATGATCTATTGCAGCATGGAAGTTTCTGGATCCCAGGGCATGACAAGGTCCATGTGTAAGGAAGCCATGTTGACATGGCTTCCGTGATTACCAGGGCCACACAAATACCACCATTTCATTGTTGACTCATCAAATCAATGACTTTGGACATTTTGCTCTTCTAAGGCAATGGAAGCTATCCTAAATTTGTACTTTCTAATCTCTGTTCTTACTCACTTTGGGAAAATCATTTTGCTAGTATTTTAACTAATACTCTAGCCTGTAAAATTAAGATTCTGTCACCTTGTCTCAATATGTTCAAAGATTCCTATTCAGTTTCTTGAATCTGAATGTGTTGTATCTCACAGTCTACCAGGTTTACTAGCTAATAGACACTCATTGAAGTGCTTCCATTTTTATATGTAAAGTTTCCAAATGCCCCTACCACATGGTTTTTAGTGCAGTCTTTCATATTTCTGGTGTTAATTACCTCCAGAGACAAGTGCATTATTATTTGTGAAGTTGCATGTATGTCGTGGACGTTTTTCCTTTTTTTTGGCCTATCTTTGCATCTCCCTTACATATCTATTTTGCTACTTTCCCAGATGAGTTAACTGTCACTCTCTTATTGGCTGTGTGACATTCAACACTGTGTAGATTTCCTAGGAGTTTTGTGTCTTAGGCCATTGCTCTTTTTTAATCGGTTGTGCTGATATGTTGCATGTCTTTTCGCATTTCCTGTCATTTTCCCATGAATCCTTCTTTTTTGTGTGAGGAAATTTTATATTCCTCTTGAAATATAGTTCTCCAATATTGGACATCATTTACTCCTTTTCTTGTTAGTGGCTCGGCTCGACATGACCCTAAGTTGTATGAGTTCAGTTTTTGTACTGTTTTGGTGCCTCTGACTTAATGTCGAGTATTTAAAAATATGTTGGGACTGAGATTTGGCTTGTATGCATATACTTGTAAATCTGAATGAAATGAGTGGGCATTCTTTACCTTGTTCTTCATTTGTCTCAAATCCAGCGCTTGATGCCAACAGTGTGGAAGATGTTTTCTCTGTTCTCTCCTGGTACTGTACGAGGGTTTAGGAAGTTTCCCCTTCATTTTTGGAGAGTATGATTAGAATGGAGACATCATCTCTCTTCAGGAGGAGTTTTTTTTGGCCAGAGGTGTGGTCTGAATAGGCCAGCTACACGTGCTGTGTATGAGTAGGCAAGAGTCAAGGTGGAGTAGGAAGTGTTGGCATGTGCTACCCTTATAATACTAAGATGCATTCCTTACTTCCCTACTCCCTTAGAGGATATGAATATCCTATTGTCAGGATACGAGTATAAGACTATCCAAAAGTATTAATTAAAATTTTATACATCAGTAGACTTAGTGTAATCTTAAGGGAAAAAATAATCTAAGGTAGGAAACATACAATGTTGGAATAATTATGACTGGGTTGCAAGCAAATTAAATATACATGAAGTATGAATGACAAAATCACTAATGTGATCATTCACCTGCCATGACACTACAGAAGGCAAAAATGGACAGAATTTCCTCATTAGTGTCATCCAGAAATGAAACTTTGATATTGGGAAACTAGTACACTGGCTTTCCCTATGGGAAGTGACTTGTGCAAGAGCGTATAAGGCACACACACAGGATGCCATGACAGCTCTGGGTGCTTGACTGCCATTATCAGTACTGGTTCTAACCTGACCCGGCAGAAGCATCTTCTGAACAATGACACCCATATGAAATGTGTCAGCCCCTGAGCTATTTACACACTGGTCTGAATTGCCATAGTTTGTCTGTCTTCAGTGTGACTTGATGGTCAATTTGCAAAGATATACAAATGTCTCGTTTTCTTTTAACTAAAGCCAAGTATGTGTAAATTGATGTATTCTGTGTATGATTTCACTGGATGTTTACATTTGCTTGTCCACCTAGTCATTACAATCATAGCAGCTTCATTCTTTGATTTTGCCTTCAACTGAACAATTAATTTAATGTTTTGCTGCCTTCCACTACATACTATGTTAAGCATTTTAGATGTAAGATGAATATTTTTCAAATTTGGGGGTTCTTACCCATGGTTCTCATTGATCATTCCATGATTTCCTCCATGGATTTCTAATAATTGAGATCATCCAGATATACATGTGTAATCAAATAAAAAGCAAAGGGACATCATAATTATAATAATTTTCTTTACGGTGGTTATTTTGGCAAAACTTTGAGAAGTATATTAGAAATTTTTTTTCCTGTGATTAAAATTGTGAGAATATTTTTTCTTGTCTAAATGATCCTAGTAATAGATATTATGAAATCTTACAACCAGTGTTCCATTATAAAATTATGTTTTCCAAATTCCCTAATGCCCTGAATACTTTGTAGATTTTTTTGTGTAGTATTAGCATTCAATGGTATCTTACCACTATGTCAATGATGTTCTGATTTTGTCATTTGTGCCAGCTGCTTTGTCTGGGGATGAATAAAGGAATATTCCTGAAGTCACATCCAATTTCTGGTAAATTTAATCTCTATTACATTTATTTTTATTATTCCTTAAGTATTAACATTTAATTGAGTTGAAGTTGGATAATATAAGTAGATTTATTATATGAGTAGCATAATCTATTGACCCAAAGTCATATACAGTGTCATAAACCAACATTACAGTGATTAAAAAATTAATCTGTTGCTGTATCTGAGGCATAGTTCATTTATTTTTAAAACATTGTTTTTCTCTGCTTTGAATAACCTGAATAATGCTAGATGAGTATAAATTAGACTAGGTGAATAGTGAACTCTCCTTGTCTTACACATTTGGACAAGCATAGTTGGACATGTGTACTCTTTTCCTTTCCACATTTCTACTCTTCTAATACATTTATGTGGAACAAAAACTGAGTTTTATATGGATCAGTATTTCTTCATTATATGTGACATGAAGGAAATCATTGTCAATAATTTCTTTCTCCTCTCCTCAAAACCGTTACGAGTTTTCCTGCTGATGTGCTTTTTGTCCTGAAGAAACTGGCATTCCACTTAGGGAATCACCACATGCCCAAGACAAGACTGCCTCTGATGGTGAATCCTGTCTTTAATTTCATTGGCTGATCTCCATGTTTGAATTGTGGGAATCAGTGTGTCACAGGATGACAAAATCCTAAGTGCTCATTGTCTGCTGCACAATTCAGATTCAAAGTCTCTAGTAAAAATTCTGGGCCAGTTATTGCTTTAAAAATATGGATTTCATTGAAATGGAAACAGAATGAGTAACACAATCACTTCTGTGAGCTGAGCTCAAGCCACGGATCCATGCTAAGCGGAAGTGTGGCACTCGGATATTGGAAAGCTTACTTTCTTGTGTACATTAGAAGAAATAAATTATACCGAGGGCTATCAATAACCTATTATGGAAAGTAGGACTCTCCATGAGTGCTTGACTAACAATGTGTACATGCATTCATAATAAAAAGACTATGGAAAACCAGCCCACAAGTATTGCTGGGAACTGAACTCTGTTTCTTTAGCTCCCATGGTCTTCTGTGAGGATCAGCATATGTAGCTCTATTAGGTAGTCAGTGAGAATAAATTGTTAATTATTCCTTGTCATTTTCTCTTAACTGAAAGAAATATGGGGATATTGCAGTGTAGATTTTATTCCATGGATTATCTTATTACATGCTTGAAAATTTGAAGATTTTTTTTTTCTTTTTTGTTTGTTCAGGCAGAATTTTTCTATATATTTGATGATTGATTAAATTAAATATGTCTTTTAAGATTTTTTTTAAAACATAAAGATTAAATTTCCAATTCTTGTAGTTTTCTATTGTTATCATATTTCATCAATGGATTTGTGTATATTTAAAGAAAAATTATAATTTTAAAAGATTGAAATCATATAGACTGTGTTCTATGACCACAGGACAGTTTAACTAGAAATAAATAAAAACAAATCTTGGAAATTTCCAAAAAATAGAAATTCATATACTTTATAGAAGTCCTGTCAAAAATTAATTATAATAGAAACTAGAAAATATTCAGAGCTGAATTAAATAAAATAAAGACATGCTTAAAGGGAAATTTGTAGTGTTAAATGACTATCAGAATGGAGGAGAAATGTCAAACAACCAACTTAAATAATAGAAAGACTAAATTGGAAAATTAAACTCAAATATAGCACAAGAAATTAGAAAATAAAAACAGGAACAAAGATTAATTAGTTGACAAACTTTTATACTGACTATGTAACAATGTGAGAAAATATAAGTCACTAAAATTCAGTATCCACATCCATGTACTTTGCCAGGGAGAATTTTCAGGTCTGTATTTACTATGTCTGATATCTGGAAATTAGCATATGCATAATGAAATATCATTACTCTGACTCCTAATATTTCTCAAACCTTTGTTCAGCAGCAATCAATGTGTTCTATATGACCTGATTTATTTAGAGCCAATGTATGATATATGATGTAATATAATAAAACATTTTTTAAATATTTCATGTTGAATCAGTTACAAAATTTGGGGGGAAATATTTGAAAATGGAATTGTTAGCTATAACATTAAGATAAATATTTTTAAATTTGCTCGTTGACTTGACAGGGAGCAAGGAAAAGAAATGAAGAACCAGTGGCCTTGTTAGTATGCTTATATTCAGAAGACAAATGTATATTTTAATAGTTGCATGTTTTCTAATTTTTAATTTTTTACCTTTACATAATTCTTTGCTTTGATTTTGTCCTTTACATAATTCTTTAAAGATAACTTCAATATTTGACATATTAGAAGGAAATCTGTAAAATGCATTTGATTAAATTTGTGTTATGATTTCTTCAGATGACTTCAGAAAGAGTATTAAGGCATCTCTTTGACAACATAGAAATTTTCATTTGTATATTGGATAATCAGCACTTGTAAGTCACTGTTATGTGTTTATTTGAAAATATTCAATATAACTATCAAATTCATTATTTTTGTCACAATTTCTTTATGGTTACATTGAACTTGAAAAATGAATATGTTAAATGCTTTTTTCAAAAACTGATGAATATGTAATATTTATGACTGTCTTTATGAGGAATGGTTAGAACATTTCTGATTTATTGCACATAAATGTGCTCTCTCATTAGATTATTGCTTGGGAAAATTTTTAGGCTACTATTTAAAACAGAAATTATAGTTTGATTCAATTTTTCTGAGACACTGGATTTTTTTAATTTAATTTTTAATTTTGTTTATATATATATATATATATACACACACGTGTGTGTATATATATATATTTCTTTAGCACCTGTCAACCATCTTATTCTTTTGTGCCCTCTGCCTCTCCCACTTTCTTCTCCTTCCTCCTCTCTCATTCTATCATTCAGTTAGTTGTTTCTAGTTGTTCTAATTCATTTGTTTGTCTTTCCCTATATCCTTCATATAAGAGAGACCATCTTGTATTTCTCTTTTACATTCTGGTTTATTTCTGCTAATATGAGTCCTTCTAGCTCCATTCATGTTGCTGCAAATGCTCCTTGATTGATATGTAGTATTCTATTGTGCACATAAACCACGTTTTTTTTAGCCATTCATCTGTTTGGGGGCATTTGGGTTGTTTCCTTATCTTGGCAGTTGTATACAGAGGTGCAATTAAACATGCATGTACAGGTGTCCTTTTTAATTAGTGTTTTCATGTCCTCTGTGTAGATTCCCAGTAGTGGGATTGCTGGGTTGAATCATAATTCCACTTTCAATTGTTTGAGGGTCCTCCACACATTCTTCCATAGTGGTTGGACCAATTTGCACTCCCACCAGTAGTGTAAGAGAGTTCCTTTTTCTCCACATCCATGCCAACACTTGCTGTTCATTTTTTTTATATATGGGCCATTCTTACTGGTGTAAGATAGTATCTCAGTGTGGTTTTAATTTGCATTTCCTTGATTATTAGTTATGTGGAGCATTCTTTTATGGCTGTTGGTTATCTGTAGTTCCTCTTTGTCAAGTGTCTTTTCAGTTTACCCCAATTTTTGACTGGGCTTTTTGCCTTGTTTTTGTTGAGTTGTATGAGCTCTTTGTGGATCTTTGTTATCAGACCATTTATCACTTGTCTAGAGGGCAAAAATTTTCTCCCAGTTGGTTGGGTTTCATTTTGTTTTGTTAATTGTCTCTCTTGCTGTACAGAAGCTTTTTAGTTTGATGTAGTTCCAGCTGTTTATGTTTTCCTTCATTTTTTTGCCAGCTGTACGTGTTTCCAGAATGGATTTCTGAAGTGAAATTCATGGAGGGTGTTGCTTGGGTTTTTCTATATATATTATATGGTTTCAGGCCTCACATCCAAGACTTTTATCCATTTTGAGTTGATTTTTGTACAGGGTGTCAGGGTGTTGTTCTGGTTTATTTTTTTTGTAAGTTGTGGTTCAGTTTTCCGAGCACCATTTGCTGAAGAGGCTGTCCTTGTTCCAGTGTAGGTTTTTTGCCCCTTTGTCAAAGATTAGTTGACCATATATATGTGGTCTTATTTCAGGTTCTCTATTTTGATCCCATTGGTCTGTTTGTTTTTGTACCAGTACCATGCTGTTTTAATTATTATGGCTTTGTAGTATAGTTTGAAGTCTGGGATTGTAATACTGCCATTCTCTCTTCTGTTTGTCAAGAGGGTTTTGGCTATTTGGGGTCTTTTGTTCTTTCCTATGAATTTCAGTAATTTTTGACCTATCTCTTTAAAATATGTCATTGGGATCTTTATTGGAATTGCATTGAATCTATTGCTTTCTGTTCGTAGCTAGGCTCTCATTATTTCTGGGGGCGCTCGTTATTTCTGACTGCTCTGATAAGCTGCTGAATGTTTGCCTATTTGTTTTGGAGGGAAAAAAAGGCAGTATGACCTTCCCTGTCTAAATAGTAATCTTTGTGGAATACTTTGGCCAAACTTGAGTAGTCTCAGAAAAAAATTCCTTTTGTTACTAATTGATTGATACTTTTTGTCACTAATTGCTTGATGCTTTCTATGAAAGTTCAATGCTGAATAAATGTGGGTGCCACAGTTCAGAGAGAGAGGCTGTGTGTCCTTCTGTCTGAAGTCTTCTTGACACAATTCCAATCCTTACCCTCCCCCTCGGTACCATTTGATTACATTTCAGCTGACTCATGACAGATTGCTTTTGGTATGTGGCCTTTTTGATGATGATGTTGATTCTTCCAATCCATGAACAGGTAATGTCTTTCCATTTTTTAACATCATCTTTTATTTCTTTTAAGAATGTTTTATAGTTTTCTTTGTATAGGTCTTTTACTTCTTTTGTTAGGTTTATTCCCAAGTATTTAATTTTCTTTGGTGCAATGGTAAATAGAGTGTTTTTTTTTAAAATTTCATCTTCTGGACTGATTCTTTGCATATATGAATGCAATTGATTTTTGTGTGTTGATTTTGTACCCATGTACCTTACTGAATTGATTTATTATTTCAATTAGCTTTTCTGTTGATTTTTTTGGGTTCTCTTACATAGAGTAGAGAAAAAAATCAACAGAAAAAATTGACAGAAAATCATTCACATATAACGATATCTTTATTTCTTTTTTCCCTATTTCAATTCCTTTTATGTCTTTCTCTTATCTTATTACCCTAGTTAGGACTTCCAGAACTGTGTTGAAAAGGAGTGGAGAGAGTGGGCATCCTTTCCTGGTTCCAGATCTTAATTGAAATGATTTCAGATTTCCCCCTTGAGGATGATATTTGTTGTGGGTTTGTCATATATAGCTTTTATTTTGTTGAGGTATGTTCCTTTTATACCTTTTTTTTGAGACTAGGTCTTGCTGTTTTTGCCTGTGGAACCATAGGCTCACGTTGCCCATGGTACCACAGACTCAAGCAATTCCCAGCCTCAGTTTCCCAGATATCTAGGATTACAGGTGTGTACCACTACACCCAGCTATTTTTTGGAAGTAGGTCTCGCTACATTGCCCTGGACAGGACTTGAACCATGATCCCTGGTCCCCGCCGCAGCTTCCTAGGGTACCACTTAAAGGCATTCACCACTGTGCCTGGTCGACTTTTATACCAGTTTTTTTCCAAGGCTTTCATCATGAAAGGCTGTTGAACTTTTATCAAATGCTCTTTCCACATCTGTTGGTATGATCTTTTCTCTTTGTTGATGTGATGGATTATGTTGATTGATTTTTAGATGTTGAACCATTCCTGAGCTCCTGGGATGAATCCCACTTGGCCATGGTGGATAATCCTTATGTACTGTTGGATTCGGTTTGCCTGGATTTTGATTCGAATTTTTGCATCTTTGTTCATTAGGGAGATTGGGCTATAGTTCTCTTTCTTTGCACTTTGTTTGGTTTTGGAATTACTGTAATGTTTGCTTCATAGAATGTATTTGGTAGCTTTCCTTAATTTTTTGAAAGAGTTTTAATAGTACAGGTGTTATTTCCTCTTTGAATGTTTGGTAGAATTCATTTGTGAAGCCATCTGGACCTGGGCTCTTGTTTTTAGGGAGAGTTCTGATGACTGCCTCAATTTCATTCCTTGTGATTGACCTGTTTAAGTTCACTGTTTCTTCTTTCTTCAGTTTTGGATGGCTGTGTTGGTCAAAAAATTTGTCCATCTCTTCCAGGTTGTTATATTTGTTTGCATATAGATGTTCATGGAAGTATCTAATTATCTTTTGGATTTCTGCTGTGTCTGTTGTAATATCTCCCTTTTTGTTTATGGTCCTGTTTGAGTTTTCTTCTTTTCATTGTAAGCCTTGCGAGGGGGTTATCAATTTTATTTATTTTTTCAAAGAACCATATTTTAGTTTTGTTTATCTTCTCAATGGTCTTTTTGGTTTCTATTTCATTTATCTCTGCCTTTATTTTTGTTATGTCTTGTCTTCTGTTGTGTTTTGGATTTTTTTCTTGCTCTTTTTCTAGGTCCTCAAGTTGGAAGATTAGAGTATTTCTTTGGGCTGTTTCACTCCTTTTAATTTGTGCCTGTTTTGCTAGCCGGGCACGGTGGATCATGCCTGTAAGCTTCAGCCTATGAAGTGGCTGGGGCTAGGGATCGCGGTTCAAGTCCCGTCTAGGGCACGTAGTGAGACCTAGTTCCAAAAAACTATAGCTGGTCGTGGTGGCACACACCTGTAATCCCAGCTACCTGGGAAGCTGAGGCTGGGGATTGCTTGAGTCTGTGGTACCCCGGGCAATGTGAGCCTGTGGTCTCACGGGCAAAAGTAGCGAGGCTTAGTCTCAAAAAAAAAATACTGCTTTTGCTGCAGTTATTGGCATGTATATATTTCTCTTAGAATGAGCTTATGCTTGTTTTTGTTGTTGTTATTTTTGTTTTTTTCTGTCTTTGCTTTGCCTTGAAATTAAGATCTTCCTTTAGATTTCACTGGGTGGTAATAGAGAAATAATGTTTTGTATTGATCTTTATGTTAGTATTTTTTGTCTTACAATATTTAGTCCTACTAGGATGGGAATACTATATCTAGTTAGCGTTAAGTATTAGCTGGTCACTCAGTTGACTGAACCTGAGGGACAAGGGAGAGTTGTGAATATTTGAAATCTGTTTATGTGACACATCAGCAATTTAGTAACGTACTTCTTTTCCCATGTGTGGTACACAGGGTACCCTCATTTTATAATTGTCTGGCTATTAAAACAATTGCATTCATGTATGCATTGTTTATAGTTTATATGCACATATAACTGAATTATATTTATATCTGCATATATTTTTTCTGAAAATATTTTTCCTGTTTTTTTTTTCTTTTCCTGTTAGGTGATTCCAGAACCTAGAAGGGAATGGAATCTCTGTCTTTACTGTCCTTCTTAAACGTCAGCTCCAAAGCTTGAGATGGCAGCTCACTCCTCAATCAGTGGTTCCTAACTGTGGTCTTTTGGACACCCTTGCAGGTATGACTACATGAGCAAGGACTTGCATTCAGAAAAAGGACTGTGTAGGATGTATAGGAATTAGTAGATGTTGCCTATTCTTAAGCTTGGTGGTATGTGGTTGCTGCTAAACAGCATTCAAAACCTATCTAAGAGTCACATAAGAGTGGGAACAGTAATTGGAAGTTACAGCTGTGATCACTGTATGTAGGTCTTTCCAAATGGGTAATCTTTCCTTATCCTATCCTGAAACTCAATCTATCTCTATAAGACTTTTTACTGAGGCAATCCTTTTTTCTTTGATTGACCTATCAGAGTGACTTTTGGTTTCTTATAACCTGGCTTTTTTTAGTTTGTCTTTGTGACATCAGCACTTTGTGAAGCACCTGGTATTTTACAGGTTTTCAATAAACTTATTGAGAATAGGTATATTAGTATGTGATTTTATAATCTTGTCAACTAAACTGGAAAAGATAAATAATTTTAAGAACATTTATTAAAGTAGGATTCAGGCAATTACACTTATTTTGAAAATGCCCAGAAGGGGCTCTCATGCAATATGCTGACGTTGAGTTGAATGTAGCTAGGGACAGCTAGAGGTAGCGTCAGAACTGGGTAACAGCCGGGTGCCATGGTGCACGCCTGTAATCCCAGCACTGGGAGGCTAAGGCCAGGGATCATTCGAGTCCATGGTTTTAGGACTACTCTGGGCTACATAGCGAGACATAGTCTCTCCAAAAAAAGCCAAGTGTGGTGGCATGCACCTGTAATCTTAGCTACCTGGGAGGCTGAGGCTAGGGAGCACTTAAGTTCACAGTTTGGGATTACCCTGGCAACATAGTAAGGCCTAGTCTCTAAAAAAAAAAAAAGAACTAGGTTACAGATAAAGACACAGCTCCCAAGTGAATCAATATATAAAAATACCAAAGGGTGACCTCCCAGCTATCTGCTGAATTGCCATTTCCACTGGAAGTGATATTCCTCATTTTAATTTTTCCTCAGAAGATGATTTCTCAGCAACTGTTTTGGGTGTGAATGAGACCAATTACTCTCTGAAACAAGAGACTCCAGACAAAGAACCTTCTACTTCTCTGTTGGGCAAGAGGCACCCTCTGAAGGTAAATACTTTATCAGAATAATCTTGCTTTATTGGAGCAACCATGTCTGAGTAGAAAATAAGATGATAAATATCTCAGTGCATTTGCTGTTAATATAAAGTATTTTTTCTTACCCATCAAGTTGAGCTCCTTGATCACAGATCCATTTTTTTGTTGGCAAATTCTTATGTACATGAGATACAGCAGATTCTCAATGATCAAATAAATGGACTGGAACTTTAAGGAACCACATACAGAAGGACAAAGTCAGATTAAAAATACGAGCCAGTTGGAGAAGCTCAGCTGTTTTTAGCCCAGCAAAGGAGAAAAAATTATTTTTCTGGCCATACCATAGACCTAGTTTTCAAAACTGTGACTTTCTCGGTATCCTCTGGGTAGATTTATTTCAGCACATGTAAGGGAAAAAAGCACAACATTTCCATAGCCCCCTAACAAGCCACTTACAGAATGTATTCCTTACTTTTGTCATTTTTTCCCACTGTTCTTGCAGGTGATTGGTGAGGTGGATTTGTACTGTGGAGGCCATTACTACTACCACCAGCTTCACCAAAACAATGATACAGTCATCCTTATGCATGGAGATTCCTCTCCGTCCTGTGTTGCAGTGGACACCTCCTGCAGATAAGACATGCTTAACTGAGAAATGCTCATGTTGGGATATCATCGATGAGACTTTAATTTGGGCATGGTGACTGTTTCCCTTGCTGCCACTTGATTCAATCCCAGGAGCCTCAGTAGAGGAAATTTATTGCACAAGAAACTCAAAATGATGGAATTGCTCATATTTATGGGAATTGCTCCCATAAATATACATTTATAATTTTCATTTGTCATGTGGTAAATTAAAAAAATAGGATATATTAAAAGGAAACTGCATGATTTTTTTTTCAAAAATTCAAAGCATATCTAAGTATCTAATATATAAATTAAATACCCTTTCTTTCTCCAATCTATTCCTCAGTTTTCCTCTATTAAAGGATTTGTGTGCAGTCTTTAAGTGGATAGATGCACACAGGCATAGCTGCAAGTTATTTTGGAGGGTTCTGGAAATGGGGCCATATTGTACACATTCTGCAAATTGCCTTTCATTTAAGTTTTTCAGTGCCCTTTTTCTATTCCAATAATACACATCTATGTCATTTGTTGAATGACTGCATGACTGTTTTGTAAATATAATTGTTTTAAGCATCTCTCATTTATAGATATTTATATTAGCACCAAATTTCTGTGCAATGAGCCTCCCTATAGATCAATATTTTGCATTTGTCTATTATATCACAATAAATTACTTAGCAGTTGAAATACTGGGATTAAGGATATAAACATTTTTCAAATTTTGAAAATTAGTACACTATTTTCTTTAAATGTGTTAATAACTTTATCCCCAAAAGGCAATGAATGAGATTGCCATCTCCCATAACCTTACAGATAATGGATTTTATAAAATTTTAATACTTTGCCAATGTTATAGCCCAAACTATTGTCTTAAACTGTATTTTTTTTTGTTTTTGAGTTTAATCATTTTTCTCACGTTTATTAGTCATCTGTATTTTTTAATTTCTTTTCTGTCCAATTTGGAGGGCTGGGGAGGGATTTTAGTCTTTCCTGAACTCATTTATTTATGATGGATTGAGGTTTGGATTGTCAAGCATTACAGATATTTTTTACACACGTTAAACATTGTTTTGTTATAAGAATGTGTATGATTGTTATATGTCCAAGTATAACCATGTCTGCTTCTATGGCTTCTGAGTTTCATGTCATTTTGGAAAGATATTTATACTGATTCCATAAAACTCTTCACCTATGTTAACTTCTAATTCTTTTGTGTTTTTTTAATTCAAATTCGTAAATCATAAGAAATTTTTTTATTTGAAATTCTAAAGTTGCCAAGTTATTTGCCATTACTTGCGATTATTTGCCAATAATTGCCCATTTATCTGTAATGCCATCTTGCACATATGCTGTATTCTCATCTGTGACTGGCTCCATTTTTGTTCTGTGGGTCTGTGTGTCTCTTCTTCTGCCTCCTGTCTCATGTGTCTTCTCATTAGGAGAAATTACAGTTTAGACTGCAATTTCATCAACTTTAATAAATTAATGTGGGGGAAGTTGGTTTTTAATAATATAATCCTCCTATCCAAGGACAAGGTATGTCTTTCTTTTATTCAACAATTTTACTTACTGTTAATATGTTCACTTTGTGATGGGGGACTTTTTTTCCGTTTATTCTCTTGATAATGTTTCTATTTCTGAAAGTTTCTTGTATTTTAGGGGTAAATGGTACCTTGTTCTTTCTCATGACCTTTCAGATTGTTTCCAATATGTACTAAATCCTTTGCATATAACAATAGTTTGTTTTTCCCTTTCCAAATGATTTGGATTTTGATTATATTCATAAAGTTTCCTGACTGGCTCTTTCAGAGCACTTACATGATTATCTAAATGTCACTTACCCTTGATTGGGGTTTTAATGGAATGCCTTTTCGGTTTGCCCACCACACTGTTGATGATCTCGTACCCTAAAAGACTCCCAGAAGGAGCTATGATGAAGGAAACTGAGTTTTTTTATACTGACAGCAGCAAGGGAAAGCACCACTTTGACAAGGATCAGTAATGTTTCAAAAGCAGGAAATAGGGACTTTTGGTTCTAGGCCGCTATGTGGTTTTTAAGGTGGGCCTTTCAAACAGGGAACTCATCACAAATGGGCAAGATGTGCCATCCAGTCATTGAAGGTGAAAGAGTAAGGTGAGGGTCTTGATTTGGGTCTAGAAAATCATATTGTCTGATAATAACCTGTTTGCCTATGTAAGATGTTATCACTGATAGAAGGACTGTTTGTCTAGATGAGCAAATTGTTGGCATACACCTCTATCTGGTTAGATAGGATTCTGCTGGGGTGACTTTGGGTCAAGTTCCAGTAAGTTATTTTGATGTGGATGGGCTCAATCGTCAATGTAAAATAATAGTTTTTAAATTTGACATTTTTATTCAACATGTTAAGAAAGCTTTCTACATTTTATGTTTTTTTCTAAGGAATTTTAAAAATAGGTGGTAGGTGTAATCAAGTATTTTGCATAAATAATTGTATTATTCTTTAATTTCAACTTTATCATTTTAAACTAATTCCTTTTCCATTATGTGAATGAATGAAAAAAACTCCATTTGGTTTAAAAAGTCTTATTTTTATACTACTATAGAATAAAGAGTATCTAATTTAATTTAGAAATATTTTCAGCATATACTAAATAAGATTGAGGTTAATCTATAATTTTCTTTTTTTGTCATGTTTAGATATGAGATTTCCTGGTCGTGTTCAAATGGTCGAGAATTTTTGTGCTCTGTGTTCCTCAGTGAGTTGACAAGCTCTAGCATTAATATCAATGGTTAAGTGAACACATCAGATATCTGAATTTTTATTTTTGGTACTTTGGAGTGGATTTAAAGCTATCTGGAAAATTTCCTCACCTTTTATATGATTATTATTTGTTATAATGTTCTATCTAACTCATTTTCACAATCCAAACAAATTTTAAGAATAGCAAAAAAGTATAGTGTTTTTTTAACCACTCTATTTCTCATTCCAATTAATAGCCATGCTCATTTTAATCTTAGTCATTTCTGTAATGCTCTTTCCTAATAATATATTTGGTTCTTAGATTTTTAGCATCACTCATACTCCTCTTCCTCTCAATTAGGTTTCTGGTATAATTGTTTTTTTTCAATGTTATAGTAACTTATTTCTATATTTTTTGTATTCCTTCTATTAAATTCTTAATAGTCACTTGTTTTTGATAATAAAATATTTGCTCTATTGGGAGTTTTATAAAACTTTTCATTATGAATCCATATTCCATCATTATTAACATTTTGCCATATTCAGCTGATGCTTCTTTTAAAGTATTTTCTTTCTTTTTTTTTTGAGACTAGGTCTCATTGTTTTTGCCCATGGAACCACAGGCTCATGTTGCCCATGGTACCACGGACTCCAGCAATCCCCAGCCTCAGCTTCCCAGGTAGCTGGGGTTACAGTTGCACGCCACCATGCCCAGCTGTTTTTTGGGACTAGGTCTTGCTGTGTTGCCCCGAGTGGGACTCAAACCGCGATCCCTAGCCCCAGCCACTTAATAGGCTAAAGCTTACAGGCATGAGCCACCGTACCCAGCTAAAGTATTTTCTAATAAATTAGGGAAATAATAATATTCCTTCCCCTAGAAAAGTGTTAAAATTTTAATTTTTAAAACTAAAATATGCATGCATTTCAAAAATTACAGAAAAGTAATTCACTTTCTTAAATGTGTCCATCACCATGCAGTTCCCCTTCCTGAACACAGTATTGAAGTTTCTTATTTTTCCTTTCTTAAAGACATACATGTACCTATATATATATACATAAACACATGCATCCTAAATATGTAAGTGTGTACGTAGCTGCACATACATACTTTTCTACTATTTTGTAACTATATATTTAAATAATCTATTAATTTAAAAACTTAGAGATCATTTCATATCAGTATATGTAACTTATTTTTAATATTTGATTTTTATAGGTAGAATATGCACAGTTAAATGCATAGATTATAACTGTATGACCTAATAAATTTTCTTAATTATATTATATACTACCTTATTCAGGAGACAGGATGTTTTTTTACTTGAGACTCTCCCTTTACTTCCTCCTCCTAGCCAAACTTAATTCTCATAAGAATGTTCTAATTTCTATCATCAATGATAGTTTTGTCTTTTTTTAATTAATATAATTGGTGTCACACAGTATACATCTTGGTTTTCTAGCTTTATCGATATTCCCCATATCAGTAGGTTTATTTTTTTTTCTTTTTAGTTGCTAGGAAGCGTTCTATTAAATGTCTACCCATTATCCTTTTGATGATTATCTGGGTATTTTTTACAGATTTTAGCTATTTTGAACATACTAGCAGAACTCTTATGTAACTACCTTAAAATGGTATTTACTTAATTACAACATGGTATCTACTTAGCTTTTAAGAACTTGTCAGTCATCCAACAAGATAGCTTTTCACATTCTAATGAATAAAAAGATCATTAGCATCTAGACTGACTAACATCAGAAATTGTCATTTTCAAAAAATCAATTTATGTGATTGTAAAATGGCGTCTTACTATGATTTCAATATAAGTCACTTAAGAAGATAAACTTTTCATGAGACTAGCTGTCAGTCATTGATCTTCTGTACTAAAATTTGTTGATTTTTTGATTTTACCTATTTTCAAATAATTTTGGACTTAAACGAAATTTCCAAAAATAGTACTGAGCATTCCTATAGATTCCTTACACTGCCTTCCTAGCATCAGTGTTTTATATGACTATTATTAGTAATACAAATAACATTTTTTGAAATCTGAAAATTAGCATTTTTATATAATAATATTTATGAGCCTAAAGAACGTATTTGAATTTTGTCAGTTATTCTGCTAATGCCCCTTTTTCTAGTTCAGAATCCAATTTAGGATCTTATCCATATCTATTCCATAGCTTCTTTTTTCTATCTATGTGCTCTCTATTCTGTGAAAGTTCCTCTTTCTTTTTTTTTATTTTTTGTTTCTCATTGATACGTTTATGGAATACTGGACTGATTTTCTATTCTTTTCCTCAGTATGAATATGTCTGGTATTTTGCTATGATTAGAGAGCATGTACTTTTAGCCAAAAATTTTAGCCAAAAATTATGTACTTTTGTGTGTTTTTGGTAAATTATATCAGGCCTACTTAGGTCATTTCTGTTGATGTTAAGTATGCCATTGATTAAAGTGGTATATGCCGGCATTCTCCACTACAAAGTAAAATGGCTCTGTGATATAAACCTTAAAATAGCTCTGATTTTCTAAGTTTTCATTCCAAAGTGCTATCTGTTCTCATCGTTTTCTTATTTTTTATTGAGATAATAGCTACATAACACAATTAAGTAATTTAAAGTGTATACTTAGTGACATCTTATAATTTACAATGTCTTATTACAACTACTATCTCTTTTTTCTATTTAATTTTTTAACCTTTTTTTATTATTTTCAGCTACCATCTCTTAATTCCCTAAATTTTCAGCACCCACCAAAAATTGCAGACTCATTAAGCAGTCAGTGTCTATATTTTGATTTTTGTGTTTTAAATTAGAGGAAAACCCAGTATAGCCATTTGTTTCTGCATTTTTCTAATTTTTGTAAACTCATATAAAATGCATAACTTTGTGCATATATCATGAGGCTTTTCTGGAAGCTTCATTATTCATTTTTTTCAAACTTTTTGTTTTTTATCACTTCCATTGATTTTTTAATTTTCTTACATCATTGTTAATTTTTGTACAATATTTGATTTTTCCCCTTGTGTATAGTCCCTACATGACTTCTCAAATCATTTTCTTATGTGGTGTGATATAGAGGTTAAGGTACATTTTCTTCAAGTTGTTCTAGGACTATTGACTGAAAATATTATTATTTTTCCAGTGAATTACCAGCATCTTCGTTGAAAATAAATTCTGTGTATCCTTTTTTATGACATTCTTTTTTATTGAAATTGATAGTAAACTTTGAAATAAGGTAGAATGAATGCAAAACTTTGTTCTTCTGTTTCAGGGTTCTAGTGGTGAGGCAGGGAAGCTGACTATTTTAAGTCCTGGGTATTCACAATTAAATTTTAGAATACATGCCAGTTTTTTTTTTTTTAATTTTAGGATATATGCTGCCAAAGCAAACAGTTTTTTTTTTATTGATGTTGATTTCTTATTCCTTTTCCTCTATTATTATTGATACTGATTTCACTAAATGTATAGATGAACTCAATAATAGATGAATATAGATGAATACAATAATAAATATATAGATGAACTCAAAAGATTTAATATCCTAAAAAAATGAGTCTTTTGATCTATAAAAATAGTATACTCTCCTTAATTTAGGTAATTTTTAATTTCTCAGCTCTTTTATAGATTTCAGTGTAGAAGCATAATTTGTAGTTTCTGTAGAGAAGCATACTCTGTTAACTGTGTTTCTCTGCTTTATGCTTTGTGCTATTATTTTAAATAAATACTTAAAAATTTTCTAAGTTTGTTCCTATCATATAAAAATAAAACTGATTTTTAGGTTTTGGCTGACCTATCCTTTGGCCCTACTAAGTTAACTTAATAATTCCTACAATTGCTCTTTATATTCATTGGTAATTTCCCTATAAAACAGTGTGTTTTCTTGTTAATAATTGTTTTTATTTTTGAATCTCTGTAACTGCTCCTTTTTTTTTTTTTGCATGTTTATATTGCCAAGGGTCTCCAGTTAAGCTCAGTTGACCAGAATGGTTTGAGTGGCTGGTCTTATCTTTTTCCAGTTTTAGGGAGAAAGTATATATTTTCTCACCATTGAGGGAGATATTAGCTGTGAATTTTTTGTAGATATGCTTTTCGGTATCAGTTAACCTTTTTGTTGCTTTTCATCAGTGTTGACTACAATTTTCTTTATCTATTTTCTTGAGATTTTGATATTGAGCTTAATGAAAGCCAGCTTTGTTTCCTTTTCCTCTTATTTTGCTAGTATTTCTTCATGAAATATTTGATAAAATTTGTTAGTGAACTGATCTAAGCTAGAATTTTCCTTTGTGATATTTTTAATAACAGCTTAAGTTTATTTAATAATATGAGATTATTGATAGTTTCTCTTTTACCAAATGGCAGCCTTAGTGAGTTGTATTATTCAAGAAGTAGAAATCTGTCATATCAAGTCATATTCTGTGGTTTAAAGTTGTTCATAATAGTACCTTAATGCCCTAATGCTGTATGTAAACTATGTAGAGATGCCACTTTTTCTATTCCTGATATAACTAATATTTTTCATATTCTGCTATTTCCAAGGTATATATTTAGCATTTTCTTTATTGTTTAAAATGACTACTCTGTTAATTTTCTCTATTGTCTGTTTTCTATACTATGGATTTCTGATCTACATTTATTTTTTTCTTGCCTTGGTTTAATTTACTTTTCTGTAGTAGCTCAGTAAAGTTGAAACCTAAATAATTCCTTCTGAATTTTCAATATATATATATATATGTTTAAGACTGTAAGAATTGTATTAATGGATTATTCAAATTTAAATATATTGCTTTAACATCTGGCTCAGATATTTTCTAATTTTCTTTATGAATTACTCTGAACTGTATTTTTTTAAACAGCCTATTTCATTTCCAAATACTTGGTGTTTTTTCTAATAATCTAACTGAATGACAATTTATTCATTATGATGAAAAAAAGTTTTGGATTTCCCAAATCTATTGAGACTAACATCATAGTCTGCCATTTTGTCTATTTTAATGAGATTTCCACACACATATACACATTAATATGTGTTTGGTAGCCACTAAGTGTAATTGTCTACAAGGCTAATAATTCAAGATATCTGTTCAGATTTTGTTCAAACTTAGATTTTCTGTCTTTATTGTTTTCTTTGTTGGTTACTACAAAAAGTGTTAATATTTTTTTTGTGCCCATGGTTGCAATGGTATTTTTTTCTTCTAAGTCTTTCATTTGCTCTTTATGTATTTGGAAATCTTCCTTTTTTTTACTTTCATAATAACATGACTTTTTTTTTTAAATCAAGGTGATGTGTGTTTACAATAGTGTATCAAATTCTGTTCCATTGTTCTGTGTATCCATTTTATTCCCATATAATACTGGTTTAATTGCTGTAGTTTTATAGTATAGCTTGAAGTCGGGTCAGGGATTATGATACTTCTGTTCCTCCTCCTTTCTGTATCATAGCTTCTTGATGGATTTTCTCTTTTCCTAATTTGGTATGTCTTCCTAGATATATTTGTTGTCTTGGAGTCTACTTCCTGTTGGAATGTTAATACCAGCTTCCTTATGCTTACTCTTTGTCTGATATATCCTTTCCTTTTTTTTAACTTTCAGTCCATATCTTTATAGTGTTTCTGTGGTAGACAACATATCGATGACTTGGTTTTTGTTCAGTTTTAACCGTGCCTTTTAATTTTTTTTAAATATGTTTATTTACATAGGTAGGATTTATACTTACTATTTAGTATTTTTCCCTTTTTATTTTTTTCTTTTCCTCCTTTGTTTCATTCTTTTGGCCAAGAATTGAACAAGTGCCAAAATATTGATTTCATTAGATAAATTTTAGTATTCCTTATTAATGTCTCTATTTACACATCTTTTACAGTTCTACTTTTGTCTTTTTTTAGTGGTTTGCATATGGATGATGATATGAGCCTTTAATTTATAATAGAATTAGAGTTAATATATTCCATGTAAATTGTAAAATACTTGCACAAAATAGTTATACTTAACCCTTTGTCAGTGTTCTCATCATTTTTTAAATCTACATGATATAAAATCTGCATATTTTTCCTTCCTATGGTCAACTCTTTTAAGTAAATTGATAGAATATTTGTATTTACCCCTGTATTTACCATTTCTACTTTTGCTGCTTCATGTTCCTTCTTGTTTCTCCTTATAGCCTTATAACTTCCTTTAGCATTCTGGCAGTGGAGGCTTATTAACAACAAATTTGCTCTATTTTAGTTTGTCTGAAAATATATTTTACTTTTGTTGAATATAAAATTATAAGTTGACTTTTTTCTTTCAGCACCTTTAATATGCTACTTCACTGTTTTTGACAATAATTCAGCTATGAGGCTTATTTAATGTATATTTTTCCTCTGTTATCTTTTTCTCTAATTTTACATCAAGTGTGCCGTCTTTATACTTATTATTTATATATACTTAAATCCTTTATGTAGGTACTAATAGTCTTCATGAAATTTGGGATACTTTCTACCATTATTTTTTAATTTCCTTTTTAGTATAAATAAAATTATGTATGTTGGAATGCTATCTTTTTTTATACAGATTGCTGGTGTTCTGCTCAATTTTTAAAACATATGTCTTTTCCAAATCATTAGTTTCTACTGAGCTCTCAGTATTTGGTTTAGAGGCTATTTAGTCTTTTCTTTCCAATATTAATTAAAAATTTTCACTTTGCTTCTAATCATTTTCACTTCTAGAATTTCACCTGTTTCATTTCCATTTCTCTGTTTATATTTCCTTTGATTCATTATGAGCATCTTTTCCTTTAATTATTTTGAATATGTTTCACTGGTTTCTTTTAGAGTTCTTATCTGTTAATACCACATCTAGATGATCTTTGCATTCTTATTGACATATTTATTTGGAGTCATGAAAAAATAGTGTGCAGAAACTAATTTAGGTTATTTATTGGTTTTTATAAAGTATATATATATTTTCAACATTTGAAAGTCATGTTATTATTGATACCCAAATGATAATAATGGGTGTTTTATTATATTACGATCTAATAGCAATGGTACACAGGATGGTGCAGGACAAATGTAAGTGTAGTGGTGCCTAATGTTGAAGATGCACTAATTAATAATGAGTGGCCTGAGATAATTCATAAATATATATTACCACCATATAACTATCACTGAAAATGTTAAGAACTCTAACAAAAAAGTTATAACATATATAATATAATAAATGTGTTTAATATAATAAATATAAATAAATATAGAATAAATATTAACATTTTGACTAATGCAAAATAATACAGTGAAAAATTTATAAAGGAACAACATATGCAGGATTATAAAGAAAATAGCAAAGGGGTAGATATAAAGCAGACCATATTTATAATGACTTTAGCTATATCTTAACTAGTCAAATAATTGGCAAAGAATTTTAAATTTTCTTTAGTGTCAGATTTTGTTTTTTCTTGCTTTATGAAATTTTATGCTATGATATTTACTTTTAGCAGGTTCAGTTCAATTTTATCTTTTTGTGGGCTGTACTCTCGTCAAGAACATCTTATTATGCTGTTGAAAACATTAGTTTCACATTTGTCCTTTCTTTCATGTAAAATATTTCACATTACATTTTAAATTTTAATATAACTTTTTTAACTTCATAATATAACTCTATTCTTACATAACAGGTAGTATTGTTTTTGACTATCTTATGGGACTTCTGGTGTTTCATTTGACTTTGTTCATTTTTATGTAAATTCTATTTGCTCCATTCTACTCATTTAGAAGGTATATTGCATGTATTTTTTGATTAGTTTAGATTACTTATATATTATATAGTATAGTAAAGAAACCACTGAAGCTATCTCGTTTGAAAGAAGAAAATAACATATTTCTGGATTCCTTATTCATGAAATAAAATAATGATTATAATAATAAATGTTTTTATTTATTGAGTGCACACTTAAAGGTGGTAGGTTCTGTGCTGGAATATTTTTAAATTATTTTTTTAATTTCCCAATTCCCCCTGAGATATGCGTTAAAATGTTACTAATTTAACATATATGTCATATATTTTATGCATACCTGTGTAATGAGGAGGCCTTCCTCATACTACTCTTTCAATTAGTTTATTGCTTCTTGTAGATAGAATGGCTTTGAATAATTTGAAATATAGTGATGCAATGGACAGATCCTTGGAACAAAAACAAAAGAGGTGATCATTTCATTAACTGGTTGAGGCAGTATTTGAACCCAGCTATATTTCACTGCAGAACTGTTTGCTTACTTATTATTGAATCTTTATGGTCTTCACACACTAGCTTCACTTTGTTGGCATGATCTGAAATTTTAATGGTCTATCACATGTTACATTTTTAGTTATGGTAAATTACAGTAACTACAGATAAACTAAATTTTCAGTTATTTCATCATTGCATTCTTTTTTCAGATTTAGATGGCATATGGTCATTAGTTAATTGTGAGGCAAGAGAATTTGATTGTCACTTCTTACTCACTGTTACCATATTCACATCACTTTGTTTTTTTTTTTTTTGTTTTCCAGTTGACAATATGAGGTTCTCAAGAATTGTTAAGAAGCACTCTAAAAATGATAGAATTCCCCAATCTTGATATTATTAACCCTTCTTTATTTTTATTCAAAACAGTCTTGATCAGTTGTATCTTTCTATTATAAAAGAAAGCTATATATCACAGCACCTTAAAGGAAGTAGTAAGATTTTATAACATTAATGGGTCTAGATTCAGTCTTAGTGGAATCCATGAGGACAGTATCTCAAGAGGCATCTAAACTTGTATTCCATTCCCATCTCTTGCTTCTATTTCTTGACTTTGCTTGACACAAAGTTATTTCATTATTGTGTACTTTTTTTTTCAGCTTTAGATAGCCTATGATCAGTAATTAATTGCAGAGGCAATTTCTTGGCTTTGCTTGATTCTTCAGTCATTTTTTTCTTTATGTGATTAGAAAAAGGGCTACTTGTAGTCCCAAATTAAATTATCTGCTTTGTAATATTTGTTTAAAAAATAATAAGACATGAGCTTTTTACCCCTTGACTATAATTGTGCAAGGGTGGAAGGATGGGTTTCTGACTTAAATCACCAAGCTACTCAACTGAACAGGAATGGAAACTGTTCATATTCGCATGGAAATAACATGCCCCGTGATTGCCAGCTTCACCAGCAACTCATATTCTGAAAGAGAAGGAAAGGGATTTAGTTGCAAATGTGGTCATACAGCCATAAAATACAAGTGTGCAAGTCTTCCTGACCATGTGTGTCATATTAATAGTTATCGTCCACTTGCACTATCAGACAGTCCCACATGCCACCAATCATGCATCACAGACTGATGAAATCACATCAGAAAATTCCCTGCTGGAGTTCATTAATCAGTCAATCCAGTTGTTCCTATTTTGCATTTATATAAAAGCCCAGCTTTCTAGGGTGATCTAAAAAGACTTATGATGAAAGTGATGGACAGCTCCTTCCTTGTTGGCTATTATGATTTAGAATTGGGTTTTACAAGATTTCTAAGGTATTGGGTTTTTTTTTTTTCTTAAATTTTAGGTTTCTTTATGTGCAATTTCTTTGAAGCATTAGGCTAAAAAGCAGTTTGAGGGAACTCCTTGGGATATGAAACATCATTAGGCACTGTTACTATCATGGTGCTTAAGTTGTGGCTCTACCTTTAAAGAACAAAAAAATGATTTTGTCTTGGTCTTAGGCTGTATTACTACTTTCCTCAGATAGTAACCTAAATAGATTTTTTTAAATAGGTTTGTTAAATGGTGAATGGTATGTACCTTCCATTCGGGAATAGAGTGCATTTCTATAGGTGCTGGTGAAGATTCTTCATCTCACTCTGGTTTGGGAAGAATATGGCTATTTTTCATAAAGACCCTAAGATACTAGGTGATGAATAGCCCAAAATTGTATATTCATATACAATGCTTTGGTGTCATCTCAATAATTGCCATGTTTACAAGGGAAAGTCCAACCAGTTAAATTGTGGAATGTGAGAGGGTGGTGAAGTTTCCTTGAAGGATTTAGAATGAGGAAGGTTAATGTGTGCTGGAGTTACCATTTTTTCCTTTGACTCCTTTCCACTGAACAATGTGTGAGCTTCCAGCCACCTCCCTACTGGCTCATCTTCCACCTAAGTGATGTTACGTAATGTGTGTTAAATCTACAACACACATTAGAATTGGATCTATATTTTTTTTTACACCTTAGGACAGGTTTGTTAGGAAAAGGAGAAAGGTAAAGAGATGCTCCTGCATAGTCAGAAGTGGTTGGCAGTGGCTGTGTAAATTAAATGAACAATTTTCTCCCCAACGCTTGTAAACTAAGGGAGGAAACTGTCTCTGACACAAAAATTTAAATCATTAGTGTACTCCACAGAAGATTTCATCCAGATAAATGAAAATAGCGCCAATTAGAGGACAGGTTAGGGAGCCATCCATTTCTCTAATGGGAATCAGTGTATGGATTTCCAGGTTTTAGGTGGGGCATGTTAGTTGCAATATTCAGGTCTCTGGTCTTGAAGAAACAGTTATTGGTGTCCTGGATAGATGAGAGGAGAAATGAGTATCCTAATGCTTGTTTTGTTTGTATAATGAAAAATTACCAGTGCTAGATATAAATTTGGTTCTTCTGAATATTCTGCTCAACAGAAGCATATCTGGTGCAAGATCTAGGGCATTTTCTGGATCAGCCTTCCTCTACACTGGTATGGAGAACAATCAGGTGCATTAGCAAAGTTAAAGGAATCACTGAGGAAAGCATTTAGAAAAAAGTGTCTTGTAAAGGAAACTTCAGAAAGAAGTTGCATCATCATTCTCAGATCTGTTTGTACGTTCATTCGTTACTACTTCATTACTGCCAATGTCAATTATTTTCATCGTTGATAAAATAAGCTCCAAAAATAGTCTTTTTCAATTTCCATTATCAGTGTATTTCCACTTCCTAATCATGGTATGTGCTCAATATGTGCAACTTTAATACTTTGTGTAATTTGTTAATTGATTGAAGGAATAGGTTATTATATATTTTAGAATGTCACATGCATGTATATTATATACATACACGTAAAGCTACCTTTAGATTTAGGAATGTGCAGTCCCATGCATAATTATCTATATATATATGCATACATGCCATCCATTCTTTCAATCAGATGTGAGATTTAGTGAGTGTGAAGAGATGCATAAAGTTCAAACAATAATGAAGAAAGCTTCTTTGAGGTGAGTATTAGAAATGCAGATAGATAGAACATAAGGCTACTTTATCTTGCATGCAGCACTAGACTGTCCACGAAAGCAACTCGAGTGGGAAGTGGTCTTGTGGCATAAGAACAAAGGCAGAGAGTAGAGAAGATGCCTCAGCAATGCTTGTCTATTGAACTAATCGTTAAAACATGAGTGATTGAATGGTTGGGCAAGAGGAGCTGCTAGCTGCTGGGAGATGCTTCTTGTATCTATTACTTTCATGAATGAGAAAGTAGTATCTGGAGTGAGCATTTACTTAATATGATGAGATTGAGTTTTTGAGGTGATGAGTGATATTTTGAGCCTATAATAAATGAAAAAGATTATTAGTGCTCTGCTTAAAGTGAAGCAGTCCTTTCCCTTTGGGGAATTGTTTGTTGTTTCATTTACATTCTGCCGTCAATGAGCAAAAGATGGAGAGGTACATGTGATAATAGTATCTGTCATTACTGTTGGCTGAGTTCTTACCATAGTCCAGCTACATGCTTACCCAACACCTAGGTCATTTCTCTTACATGCAGCTGTGTATGTGGTCTACATAGGGCTTAGGTACACATAATTGTTCGGAAACTTCAGTGTTTAAAGGTCACAGATGGAGTCTTGGGCATGGGCTGACAGCGCAGACAGCTTAGCAGATCCTAAACAGACTCCCCATTACAATAAAAACAAAAATCTCTATCGACTTTTCATTTGCTGTTTTAACCCCTGCTTCTGACTGGAGTGTGTTTAGTGTTAAATGGTTATGATCCACTTTTATGTCTAGTCTTTATGCACTCAGAAACCCCCAAAATTGAAAAAAAGTTGAAGTGTAGGGTAGCTTTTATGTTAGTAAATAACGGGCAAGCTGAGTGAAGAGCTACGGGAATGTTGCTTGCTGAAATTAAGCAGGGAACAAAAATAAAGAGGAGAAAACAATAAAAGAATTATTTTCGTCAAACCTTTTTTATAATTCCAAGTCTTTCCTGGGCCTCTGTGGGTGCTGGTTCATAGAATTCTACCATGCGATCTTTAGGTCCAAGTTAGATATTATTTCCTCCATTACAAAGAGGAGAAAAAGCCAAGGTAAATAATGGCTAAGTAGCATATTTCTTTCATTTTTTGACTTCTGGATCCAGCCCAAGATTTAGGGTGTACTCTTTGTGCCCATAGAGAAGATATTTTCAACTCCTCATAAAATATCTTGAAGTGGGAATATATTTTAAATTTGCCCTAAAGGTATTTGTGGAGTATTTATGTGCAAGACAAGAACTTTCTAGCAGTGAGGAAATAACTGTGAGCAAGACCATAAAGGTCTCTGTAATGACAGAAATAAGCATAACAAAAATAAACATAACAATTATGTAGCTACAGCTACAAGCTCACTAAACAAATGAATGCTGGAGTGAATGATGTGGATTCAGACCCTCTTTCACCATGTTTCCTTTGTTGTTAGAAAAGGTGAGATGTGTCAATGTTGGGTAACAATCCCAACCCGACTAGGCTCATCATTGACTGTAAAAGAATGTCAGAGAGAGCCCCTAAAATTGTCTTTTCAGAACTTTTTAATAATGAACAGCAAAGAAACAGCCACATAAGTTTCTCTCTTAAGTTCTTTTTTCCTCACTCCCCATGCTCTCTCCACCCCTCCCCCAGAGTGATGTGGCTCTTTAGCCCCACCTCCTAGGTGGAGGTGTGCACACTTATGCCTGTGCACACCCACTGGGTCCAGGCATATACAGTCATGGTGAGGAGGCAGTACCACAGGTGATAATCATAGAGGCTAATGGCAGAAGGGCCAAAACCCTAAAACCTTACTACACTAAAAAAATTAATTGAGATGTTTGGGGAAGCTAAATATCTACAACCCATTGATTATTGTACAACAAATGTTGATTTCTGAAAAATATCACCAACCTGCCTTGCTCTCCTGACAGCCTATTTTGGCAATTTCAAAAAGCTTTTAAAAGGGAGGGAGTATTTTGAAACTCGTTTAAGTGCCTGAGCTTGTGGAAAGAAGGTCATGATTACATACAGAATCTAGAAGGCAGACAGTATACTTGAACAAAATGTCAAATTCCCACCCAGCATGCAGGACACCACCAGGAAACTTGTTTCATTACTCCAGTACTTGTTCTTTAGAGCTACCTAGTGATCTGCTGAAAGCAAAAATATCCCTGTGAGACTGTCAAGTGTGTTGTAATGCTTGTGTTACATGAATAATCCAAGAAAATGAATTTTGTAGTATCAATATCATTAACAGATCAAAAGAAAAGAAAGCAGGTAGTATTTTTGGAAGATCTGAGAGCATTAGCTATCTCCAAATAGAAACTGTCTGCCCTGTAGTTTTCCTATGCAAGTTCTATTCCTGTGAAAGTTCCTTTACAAGAGTTGACTTCCACAGATCCACCACTTTTGTTTTCTAGACTCAGAAACCTCATGGTCCTGGTGCAACCATATAGACTTTAGATTTATAGCTTTTGTTGTAATCACCCTGTCAATTAAGTCAGCATTACTCATTCATGTCAAGTAATTGAAACCAAGAGGAATTGGGTGACTCAGAGAGGAGAATATATCCAAACTCAACAGTCAGTGTGATTACATGTTATAACCACTTCAGGCTTAATTATAACCAGATGTTAGAATCATATTAAAGACAGATTAATATGTAATTAGTATGTAATAAAACTTTGAACTAGATGGATAATAAGAGGTTGCAGGTTCAAACATGGCTGTGGACAACACTCCTCTGTAGCTCTTGAATCAAGAAGGCTTTATCTTAACAAATTACCTACTTGTTTGGAAGGTCTGAGGTAGGGTTATTTCCTTCCAGCCCACGTCTTCTAATGCATTCTTCAGGTTTCTCAGGTTGAGGTTTCCAGTAGTCACTTTAGATGGTTTATACCTCTTTGGTTAAAAGGTATCATTCCATAAATTTCATTTACTTCTGTACTAGTTTTAACTCTACCTCGATAGAGTTCTCTTAGACTTTGAACACTTTCACTCCCAATTTTCAGACCAGGTTTCTAGATTTTAGGATTGTGTACAGGGATATCGAAGAAAGTCAACTGTTACTTCTTTATTTAAAATAGAACCTAATGTAATATCCAGCCCACAGAATTTCCTACTAGCTTAGCTCTTGTGACTATTTCCACTGGGTTAAGACAGAATTTAGTGAGCTGATCTCTGAGGAGATCAATGAAATTGAGTCAGAACACCAAGAGCTCTTCACATCGCTCATATAGAAATTGATAGAAAGTTTTATGATAACTACAACTGGATGCATTTTCAGAGTCACCTATAATATTTGGTTATGATTGGTTGCATATGTGTGGAGTGTAAAAGCAGAGGTACTGTTCATGGACTTTGGCCATCTTGTTAACTCAAAAATAAAATTCTGGTGAACCCCAAAAGAAGCTGATTCTACTGTCATCAGAGCTAGCCTCTGGCCATGGGAGTATGAGAGGTTTCTGGTTGTTCTGTCTTTCCTTAATATTGGAGTAATATGAACAATTGGGTTTCTGTGTGACAGACAAAGCTTTGTAAAACTCTTTAATTACAGACTCAGTATAGTGGTTTTGCAAAGTATGATATAGTGTAGGGACGTAACATCATGTCTTACTTTGCTGTTCACAAAATTGGGAATGGCAGCAGAGTTGCAATCCCTTTCCAAATAAACAGACAGCTATGATACACAGCCAAAGCTCATTTGTTGGGCATTTATTACATCCATTTGAAAGTTGTTTAACAAGGCCTTGAGACTTGGACATTTGTGCAAGCCCCATCTCTATAGTTTTGTAAAGAATGACAACTAAAACATAGACCACAAATACAATCAGAGTCAAGTTTCTCAGCAATCATAGTCAAATTTCTCCGTCAACATTAAGTACAGTAACCAAATGTCAAATACTCCCTGGATGATCTAGCAAGTCAATTTCAAATTACTCATGTCCTTTCATAATGAGGGGAGTCCTCGTGACTAGAGGGCTAGACTATCCACAGAATGTTTAATGTGCAATTATTTGTACAGTAAATTCCTACCTATCAAGTGAGCTGCTTGAGTATTGTGGTAGAATGAAGAAAGTGGTTCTGTTAGTGGATGGCTTGTCATAAGCTGGGACTTGGAAAACATCCAGGATTACTGGAAAAACCTACCCTCTCAATCCTTTGTCATTTCTGAGGAAGAGGATGTGGAATAGTTTTAGGGTTTAAAATTGGTATTGTAGCCCGATGTCAATTTTTAAATTTGCAATGCTTTTAATAATAAAGGCTTAATGTCCAGAAAAAATCGTGGGCCAAAACTTACCAAGTTGAAAGAAGAATGTTACCTGCCCGCCAGCACCCTCTAGTGTTCCTGTCTTACCAAGAGTTGAAAGATCCCATAATTGTCAGTAGAGATAAGTGCTTTGAGGAAGTAGATTTGGAATATGAGAGTTGGGGGGAAAGGAGAAAAATGTCTAGGTCACTGGAGAAATATCTTGTGAAGGTCACAACCCCAGGACACAGTCACACACAAAAAAGACTTACCTAACATATAGATTTCAAAATAATAACAACAGATGACAGTTTAAAAAGCTGTGGGTCCCCAACTCTTTCAGAAGAAGAGTATTGGCAAAGCCCATAGTCAAAAGAGAAGACACAGACATATACAGTAAAGGAACTGAGCAATTCTAGTACCTCTGCCAATAGCAAAGGACAACCCATCCCCTATCCAGAATGTCATAAATCTCATAATGTGGCCTATTTATATCCATTCCTAGTGCCAGATACAACTCAACAGAAAATTGTAGTACCTGCCCTATGCTGGGGGTAAAAACCTGAAAAGACTAATATAGTGAAACATTTTCAGGACTCAAATGATAGAGTTATCAAATAAGAAATTTCAAATAACTCTGATTAATATGGAAGGAGTTTTTGTGGGAAAAGAAGGGATCATGTAAAAATAGATGTGTTATGTAAGCAGAGAAAGAAAAGAATCAATGGGAAATAAAAATCAAGAAACACTATAACCAAAATGAAGATGCCTTCTGTGGGTTCATTAGGCTCAACACAGTAGAAGAAAGAAAAATGAGCTTGAAGAAAGTTCAATAGACATTTCACAGAATGGCCTAGAGAAAAAATGAGTAGAAAGTTAGACCAAAATATTTAAGGACTATTGAACAAGTGAGAAGAGCTTGGCTGATGTACTTGGAATACTAGCATGAAGAGGAGGATACAGAACATGAGAAATATTTGAAGGAATATTGGCTAAGGATGTTCCAAAATAGGTAACAGACACCAAACAAAATGGATGACAAACCACAGATGCAGGAAGCTGAGAGAACACAAATGTGGGAAGGGCAAAATAACAATTCAATCTAAACATATCATATCCAATGGCAGGAATCTAAAGAAAGGAGATCTTGGAAGAAATGGGGCTGGGGGCAGGGAGACTTTTCCTGCATAGAGTTATAGTAGACTTCTTATCCAAAATCATGAAAATAAGGGAGTAGAAGAAAATATTTAGTATTCCAGAGAATGAAAATTTGCCTTCAGATCTAGAACTAGCAAAATTGTCCCTCAAAAGTAAACAAACCAAAAATAAGGGACTTCTCTTTCGCAATCCTTCCCTACAAGAAAGGCTAAAGGAAGTTCTTCAGGTAGAAGGAAGCTTGCACAGGTCAGAAATTTGTGTCTCCATAAAGAAAAGAGCATTGGAATTGAAATAAATGAGGTCAAAAGAATCGTTTTGATTATCCCTAAATAATATAGATATTTTCTAAAATATTAGTATTTATCATGCATTTGGGTGGTTGTGGCATATGGCAGTGAAATATGACAATAATATGAGATGAGAAGAGATGAGAGGGAGATGTTGGGAATACTCTGATATCAGGCATGCGCACTACATTACCAAAACTCATGCAAGGAGAAATGCATAACATGAACAGGCAGATTCTATTTTTCAAAAGGCAGAGTTAACAGTCTTCCAAAAAGAAAGCACTAAGGCCCCAGAATTTTACTAGTGAATCTTACCAAGCATTTAAAGAATGATAGTACCAGTTAGAGAGTTCATTTAGTCATATTGAGTAGATGCTGCAAAAACATTTGACATAAGTTAATATTTGTGATAAAACCTCTCAGGAAATTAGGAATACAGGGACATTTTCTCATTTCTCAAGGAACATTAATAAAATCCCCTATAGTAAACATCTTGCTCTCTGGTGAGAGACTTTATGCCAAGTTTAGGAAAAGGCAAGGATCTCCTGTACTGCCACCACTTTGCAACATTATGCTGGAATGCAGAGCCAGCACAATATGGCAAGATGAAGAACTAAGAGGTAAACATTGCAGTACAAGAGATGATGGTTGTCTAGAGAATCCCAAAGAATCTACCAAACAAAACTAAACAACAACAACAAAAACTCTGGGAGTGTAAAGTTAAAGGGCAAAAGGTTCATTTATACCAAAATCAATTGCTTCTGTATATACCAGTAATGGACAACATAATTGGAAATAGTTTAATTTTAAAAACATTTACAGTTGTGCAAAAAAAAATGCTGAAAACAAATAATATATATATAGCATGTAAATGAAATAATATACCAGTAATGGACAACATAATTGGAAATAGTTTAATTTTAAAAACATTTACAGTTGTGCAAAAAAAAATGCTGAAAACAAATAATATATATATAGCATGTAAATGAAATAAGTACAACTCTGATGAAAGGAATCAAAGGAAATGTAGATAATGGACAAATACTCATGTTCAATGTTGAGAGACTCAATATTGCTAGAAGTCAGTTCTTCTCAAACAGAGCTATACATTTAATGCAATCCTATTCAAAACTCCAGGAAATTAATTGCAGGTAATAACGAAGTAATTCTAAAGTTTACATGGAAAGACAAAAGAACTAGAGTTGGCCAACACTATACTGATAAAAAACATTTGGAGGACTCGCATTACTTTAAAGTTTTTACTTTAAAGGTACAGTCTTGGTTGAGTGTAAACTTCCAGCAATGCTGGCAAAGACAGCATTAGACAATAGCATGGAGTGGAGAAGTGAAAAGTAAATACAAATGGACATAATTAAGTGATCATTGTCAGAAATACAAAGACAATTCAATGCATAAAGGATAGTGTTTCCAATAAACGATGCTAGAACATAGGGATGTCTATATATAAAAGGGGTAGCTAGACACCACAGTTATACATTTCACATAAATGTACTCAAAATAGGTCATAGACCCACATGTGAAAGGCAAAACTAAAATATTTAGATGAAAACAGGAGAAAATCTATGTGACCCTGGGTTTTGTGGTGGTTTTAGATACAATGCCAAAATCATGATTCAAAAAAAAATAAAAGAATTCTAAGTTGTACCTTTACTGGGATTAAAAGCTTTACTTTGGCAAAAGACTGTTAATGAAAACACAAAACACAGGACACAGATTGGGTGGAAATATTTTCAAAATCCGTATCTGATAAGGATCCAAATGGATTACAATTCACCAATAAGAAAAAGTACTTATCAATAAGCAAGAGCTCTGAATAGATAGCACAGAAATACACAGATGAAGAATAAGCAAATGTAAAGGATGCTTTTATTAGCTGTCATTAAAGAGATTGCAGATTCAACCAGAAGATGCAACCATAAACCTAAGAGAAAATGGCAAAAATCTGAAGAACTGGTAATGTCAATCATCAGTGAAGATAAAAGCAATAGAGACTTACCATTTATTATTAACAAGAACTCAGAACAGTCTAGCCACACTAGAAGACTATTGTAGTATTCTACAAATTTAAATGTCCTATCACACTTCTAGTAATTTTCTGGTTATTGTGCTCCTTAAAGCAATTGTAAACCTGACGATACTAATCTGCTATCAATAATCACTATAAATGTGAATGATTTAAATTAAAAACTTGTCAATATGGATTTAAAAAATGACTCAGTTAAGCTTATATTCACACAAAAACCAGCACACAAATATTTATAACCATTTTGTTCATAATTGCCCAAATTGGCAGTAACCTCAATTGATGAATGAATAACATTTTGATACATCTACACAATAAAACACAATTTAGTAACAAAATAGCAAGATATCAAGTCACAAAAAGTATAGATAATTTTACATACATTTTCTAGGTGAAAAGAAGGAAACCTGTGAAGGATACAAACTATCTACCTTTTGTATAACATTCTGGAAAAGACAAAACTGAATATGTAGTAAACAGATCTGATTGGAAATGCGAAGACCAGGGCTGAATAATAAAGCACTTGACTGGATAATAAAGCACAGTGAATTCATTCTGAGTAAGACTGTGATGATAGATTTGTACCACTACTTTTATCAAAATCCATAGACTTTACAACACAAAGAGTAAACCTCAATGTGTAAGAATCTTAAAATTCATTTTGGAGATTAGGGGATAGGATGGAATACAACATGCAAAACAAAATATAGTGTATTGCAAAGGTATGAAACAAAGTCACTGATGGAGTTGGTAGGAAAAGGTGCTGACTTCAAATAACAAGGGCAATTAGTGGAATGTGTTATGCTAAAGGCAAAGTGACTGTAAAATAGCTCGCTACTTGATAGTGCCTTTTTTTTTTTTATCCCATGGTTATATGGGTTACAATTCTGAAACCACTGTATATGTATACCAGACAAGTAAATTTTTAGCAGGTATGAAAATGTTCTCACTGTTGGAGTAGAAAATTATAGCTAAGCAAGGAGAGGTTAGGATAATCTAGGTGATGAATTAGAGTTGGAAGCAACAGTGTAAGCTCATGTTTAACTTAATACAAATGGTAATGCACACAAATATTTATAGATGCATGGTTATACATGATGACTGTGAATGAACATAGCTTCTTACTCTGTCAGTCGAGAAAACTTAGAAGTAATGACAATCTAATTGCAGGAGACAAGATATATTGTTTTTTTAAACCTTTTTTGTCATTTTGTTGTTGTTATTTTATAAATCTTAATAGCATTCTCCAATAAAACAAACCAGGTCCTTTTAGAAATGGCTGATTCTAGAAGTAGGCAGAAAATATATGAGACTAGACAGCCTTGTAGTGCCAGAAAGGAAGGGCTAAACACACACACATGCATGCACATGAACACACACACACACACACACACACTGTCAGAGTCAAAGAGCTAACCAAAAAAGTTTCTAATGGTCCAACTTTCAGCCCTTTGAGCAAAATAAATAATGTTGTACTATAATCCAAAGTATGAAATAAATACCCATGAATCTACGTTAATAGAAAATAAATTTGAGAGAACACATCTCTTTTAGAAGAATTCAAAATTGTCTTCAAAAAGAATTCAAATAACCACTGTAGATTTTGCCCTCAAGGAGGTGTAACATAAATCCTTAATCCTCAAGGGTAGGCCATATAGAATAACTTTCTTCCAAAGAATACAATATGAAAATGGCAGGGAAGAGGAACAATAACTTTGTGAGGAGAAACCTGACGAACAATATCTCAGACATGGTTAAAGGTTAAAATTTAAATCATGTTGTTAGTATGATACGGCATGTCTAAATGATATTTTGTCCCTATAGTCTTTACCAAAATCCATAACTCCAGTAAAATCAAGAGAAAATTATTAGACAATCCTCACTTGAGACACACTAGAATACTTGATCAGTTCTTAAAACTGGAAATATCATCAAATCAAAGAAAATATGAGAGAGTATCACAGTGAAGAAGATACTAAGGAGACATAACCATTCAATGTAAAATAGAGTTCAGTATGAGATCCTGGTACAGAAATTAATTGGATGTTCGGTTTCTGAAAGCAATGGAAATCTTGGTCAAATGTAGACATTCATAGACATTATATCAATATTAATTGTCTGATAAATATATTAATAAATATATTAAATGGGATATGGGATATATTCACAATATTCATATGTATAAAACTATTCTAAGTGAAGTTTATTTTTAAAATGTATTTTGTTCATTCCATGTAATTCATCATGTAATACATGAGAGGGGAAACATGTGATCATCTCAAGAATAAAGAAAAAATATTAGGTGAAATATAAAACTTTTCATCAGGAATCTTTTGGGTACTAGGAATGAAATAAAAACTCTTTAATCAGATGAGTTTTTACAAAAGAGTCCTTTACAAAACTATTGATAATTGGAGATACTGAAATTTTCCCTGCTCAGATTGGGAATGAAACAAAAATTTTCTATTATAATTTCTACTCAACACTATTAGATATATTAGTAATCAATAAAAGGTGTATAAAGATTAGAAGTAAAAAAGTGTAAATTCCATTTTTCATTGGCAGCAAGTACTTCTAACTCTATATATATGCAAAATAGATATATGTGCTGTATGTTAGTATATAGCTATATCTGTATATCGACATATCCCAAAATTAATCTAAACAGGATAAATTAAAATTAAGAAACGAAGTTAATAAAGTCACTGAACTAAGCACATATATAATGAAATGTATTTTTATGCGAAATAACATGAAAATGATTAAAAATATGATTTGTGGGAACATTAGAAATATCAGTTACATAGGAAAAGATCTAGTCATATTAGTGCAAATTATTGAAGGGAAGAATATATCTTAAAAAGGAAAGAGCATAACGTTTATATGTAATGTGTACAAAGAATGTAACATATTTGCAGATTCAATTGCATATAGATATTAATACTTTAAATTAATTTAAAATTTTAATACAATTTTTAGAAGTGAACTTAAATTATTCCATTATTCCAAATCAAATCCTATTTAGATTTTTTTTTTTTTTGGAAATTATCATTCTCTTTTCACTAACTATATAGGCTGCAACGATACCTTGATTAAAATGAAAAGTGTTTCATGAATTACATGGTAAAACTTTAGAACCTCTTAAAAGAAAGGAAGAACTATCCTACAAGGGAAAAAATCAGCTCTCCAAACAGATCAACAAATATTAAAGGTGACACTATTACATAAGGAGAAAAGGCTATCGATATGAAAAAAATAGAATACATTTTCAAATCATATAAAGAAATAATTTTTAGGTGTAATGTAGATTTATGTATCCATGACAAAATGTTTTTTTATCATAACATAGGAGAAAATTGCCATGATTTTGGTGTAGGTAAACAATTAAAATTCAGTACTAAATAATAACAATGTAAAGCACAAGGTAAAGATAACAATGATGAATTAGTTTGCATCAAAATTAAAGCTTTTGTTCATCAAAATATATATCCAATGAAAGACAGTTACAAAAAAACTCGTGGATGTTTGCATCTTAAAAGTGAGAAAGAAGGCATTTAGATAACTATGCCAGAAAGGACATATCTAAATATTGACTGAGCATAGAAAAGTTATTCAAGTTCTTTAGCCATGAGAGAAACAACTGCAAACAATAAATACTAGGATATATACAAATATAGACTGTGAGATTTATATGCATGTGTGAACATTTGCAGTGGCTCCACTCTTTTTTCCTGTGACTTTTTCTTTTAACTGAGGTCACACTGATCTACAACACGGAAAGGGATTAAGAAGAATAGGCTCACATCTCTTCAAGCGTGTTTCCCCTCCACATGCCGCGCCAAAGCATCCCTAATCCTCCACCACAGATCACTGAGTCTTCCCTTTCCTTTCCATCCTCTCCCTTCCCTCTCCTAGTCTCTTTTCAACAGTCTAGGCATTGGTTTTGGTTTGTTTTTGTCTTTTCCTTTGATGTTATTAGCTTTACTTCTAATAGGAAAAGAAGGAAAAAATGTTCCCCAAGACGCTGAGGGGCTATATGAACCGTGGGATATGAACACAGTCAAACAGTAGCTAGGAAAGGAGGGCAAGTGAGAAAATGAAAATCCGGGAGGCTAACGTAGCAGGTGAGGGTGTGTTTCGGCGGTGGAGAGCTGACTCTAGAGCTTCTCTTACTCGGGCATTCTTGGTTCCAATCTGGCGGCACCTTGGGTACACGCCAGGCAGGGCACTTCCACGGCTCAGAAAGGCCATGTAGAAAAAGACCACATTTGTTGGAGCTGGACAAGTAAGTGCATTGCTGCTTCACCAGATTCTGGGTTGCGCAGAACTGAGTAATAAATATCTCAGCATAGGGAATGAGAACTAGAGAGCTAAGCTGAAACATTCTGAAGCACAGGAAAGAATCATTCAGTTCTCAGAACTGAGCTGGAAAGCAGTCTGCTTTCACCACGGGTATGAGACAGGAGGAAAAGACTACTCAAAATGGAAGGTTAATCTGGACCTCCTTCAGTGATTACAGAGAAAAATAATTCCCAATAGATCTGTGGACTAATAAAGAAAATCTGTACAGTATTTAGATTCTTTGTTTAAGGGAAAACAGACATTATTGTCCTTGATTCTCCATGAGTGACTCATTTGGCTAATACGACTCTCAATGAAAAGGATTTTGTTTTATGTCTAAGGTTTGTTTTGATGGAAGCTGAGAAAATTTATCATTTATCGGCATTTTTTCTAAGGTTCATTATTTGTTTGGATCTAAATTAACATATAGACATTCATTTGTATTAGACTATTTTAAGATTGTTAATGTGGTGAAATATTTGTGAACCCTAAGTGAACTACCTCCAAATGAAGAATCTTGACAATTGCAGCCAGAGGTTTGATTCAGGTATATGTTTTGCTCATGATATATGAGATTGAATAAAATTATAAGCAAACTTATACCTGATATCTAGCTTCTGATTATCGTATGGCTTCGTTTTAAGGGAAAATATATGTTAACACTGATGCTATGTTTTCGGCTGCCTTCCTGGAAGATACAGTTATGGACTGGTTTACAGTAAGATTTTGTTTTGACTCCTAACAGATAAAAGGCCAACGTATCTTACCTGTTTTGAATTGGCTGTTTGATGAATTACTTGTCTATGTACAAAGCAACATAACTTTTTTTTTAATGTAAGAGCAACTGGTATACCTCATGTAGCAATTACAGAGGAACATCTGAGCAATGTTGCAGACACAAGAAATAAACTTTCATCATTGATGACTGTCCTACTCCTATCCTCATAGACAAGGACAAGTGGAAAGGAGGACCCTGTATCCCACTTCCCTGAGGGGTCATTAATTACCCAACTGTCCTGCACTTAATCCCAGATCTGTCATCCTCCAGGGACTGAAGTTTAAAGATCCCATCCTGAGTAAAAGATTTCAAGACAAAGAAGTAGATGTGGGGGTGTGCCATGGTTTGAGTATGTGATGGGATCTTGTTGAGGAGAGAACATAAATAAGATCATCTGAGGGTCAGCAGAGGTAGCAGTCCCAGAAGGTGAATTGTGTATATGATTGTGTGTAGTGAGTGTCTTCATTTCATTAGCATATAAACTCTGTCCATAAACTTGAGATAATAAATCCCCTGGGGGGAACTTGTTCCATTTACACCTTTTTGTCTCCTTCCTAGTAAGCAATACTTGGAGCAACTATCTTGGATAATAGTAAGGTTTTGGGGCTTTATGCTTACAGTTTTGCACGTTAAGTCTCACTACTTATTTTTTTTAACATTGTGTGTTGCAAAAATCTGGTCAACAGGATATGTCCCTTTGCCTGGATTAGTCCTCCCTTCAATAATAGGAATTCCAAATAGATTTTTCAGTCAGTGAAGATTTGCTTCTAGGGCATGTAGGCTTCTTTTTCCAGGCAATGTAAAAAATGCTTTTTTCTTCTTCATGAGTCATGAATATGATGGATACCTCCTAAGAAGAATTTCAATTTTCACCTGAGCTTGTTTCAGTTGATAGTTTCATGATGCACTGGTATTATATCTACAGTGTAGTATTTTTTGGGCCTGAACGTAGACAAATACAACACTTTTATATTAGTTCAAGTTTTCAAATATATTTTACATCTGAATCATTGCTGGATACTGAATATTCAAGGAGCCTAGCAACTGTGACTAGAGGGTTGAGATCCACCTATTTCTTTTCCCCATGAGTATAAAAATAAAATTGGTACTTGTGTGGTATCTTATTTACTTTTTAGGAATAGGAATTATGAGATAGAGGTTTCATCTTTGACTGCCTTACTCCTGTCAGCTTAGACTAGCAAGGAAGAAGACTTTTTGGTTTCCCATACCAAAGACATTATCTGCCCAAAGTAACTGTGCTGAATCTGCCCAAACTATGATTTGTTTTGGGGCAAGGCTTTAAGAACTCCAATCCTGGTTAGGATTTGCAGGACCAATTGGATGTCTAAGGGAAGTGCTGTAACTTGGGTCCTGAGGAGAGCTAATGTTGGAAAAATTATGCTGACACTCGGCCATGATGTCCATCTTGGGAGAGGATATCGGAGTGCCATGGACTTTATAGACCACAGCTGTAGAGCTGGATAGAGTTAAGAGAAAGAACAAGTAGTCATTGAAAAATTGGGTGAAACTCTGTCACAGGCTGAGCACATCATTTTGGTCAGTGGTTGCCCTAGTAACTTGAAAGAAAGGGAATAAAACAGCCATCCTACTAAATGGCAAAATCAGAACTGAAGTCATAGAAACCAGCTTGTTTTTCATCTCAATATGAAGAATATAGCTCCATCCTTTTGTAATTTCCCAGTAACTTAAATGCTTTTTTTAAAATGTTCCCAGTACTACTAAAAAGACTAATAGTGGTAAGGGTCCAGATGCCCTTTTCTCCAGTTAGTATGAGGCATCCTACGAATTATTTATTGTTTATTTTTACAGTGGTAACATTGGTTACAGCACTGGAAATGATTTAGGGGATAGATTCATGCCTCTTCAGCTGCATGTCACCACACCGCATCCACCACCAAAATATAGTCCATCCATAGTCCTTCCTTTGCCCTGGGACTTCTCATACCTTTGTCTCCAACCCCACCTTTTGTGCCTCCCCTCCCCCGAGAGTCCTTTCTAAGTGCTATGGAGAGATCTACAAAATATTTCTCAACATACTTTCCAGTATTTTCAATCTTTAGTCCTTCACATGGTGATGCACCCCAGCTGGAATATGGATTGTTGCTTCTAGTTGACTTTCTTTGAATTACAGAACAGGTGCAACAGAGACAAAATGATGGTACCCACATTTGTGGGCATCAAGTCCTCAGGAACTCCAATACCCACCCTACCAATTCAGGCTATTGGAAATCCACATGAGCCATTGCTGGGAAGAGTAAAGCTCTTCTGTAGAAGGTGAGCTGGGAGAAGCTATATGTTGTATCCAAAAGTTGGATGAGTTCTCACTGATTTTTATCACAGTTCAGAGACACATTCTAAAAATACAGATATAAGTCCATGTGAAGATCAGAATACACCATTTAAGACTCTGGTTTTTTATTTTTTAAGAGATTAGATCTCGCTATGTTTCCCAAGGTTGTCTTGAACCCATGGACTCAAGTGATCCCCAGCCTGAACCTCCCAGGTAACTGGGATTACAAGCCTGGGCCACCTCACCTGGCTAAAACTGTTTTCAATGGCACCATGGTTGTTGTGAATTCAAATACAAATAGAGAAAAAGTAGATTGCTGTCAAAGAGATAGTTTCTCAGATATTGATGGCAGCAACTCAGCTTTGGGAAAACTAGAAAAAAGACCACAGTTTCAGCTGCTCAGTCATAATTATCCACAAAGGCTACTGCCTGATATGAGGCCACCAACAAATACCCAACTGTAAGATCAGTAAGTCACCATCGAAAAGTTAAGGTGTTGGAAGAAGCAGTGCTGAAAGAGAAAGGAAGATGCACGGAATGGAATGCCATTCCATACTGAAGCTTTTCCACCTCCTCAGCAGGACTTTCTCCACCCCAGGAATGAGATATAGGAAATAAGAGGCAAATGGTACAAGTTACTAAGCAAACTTGACATAGTGAAAGAAGAAGTGGGTATGGAATAAAATTATGTGTCTTCTTTTCATCTTAATCTCTTCCTATCCTTTCTTCTTGATGATAGAGCCATGAAGTCTGCAAATTCAACTGATCTTTCTGCTTTATATCAACCCTGGTCTCCAAGGTATGAATGTTTCTGAATTACCTTCTATCTGTTCTTGCTCATTTAAAATTCTCATGTAAATAAGTCTTAGAATAATTTTGGTGTGCTCATGGACACTGAGTCGTAGTTTTCCACTATCACCCATTTTTTCCATAGGTGAGGAATGAGACTTTGGAAGCATGTAGTTGTATGTGACATATCCTGAGAGCATTCTCTCTCAGTAAGCCTTTGTGCTAGATTTTCTGGGAAATCAGCAATGGTCAGATTTCTCAACAGCACCATGATGGAGAATTGGCTTGGTTGATTGATTGACACATTAAGTATATTTATATAATTCTTTATTAATTTATTTATTGAACCTATACTGAAACATGAAGGAACTGCATCCTTGAATTACAATTTCAAGAGTGACAGTAGATTTTTTTACATCTATCCTGTTCCTTTCTAGCTTGATACTCTCCCCCTAAAAATTTCCGTTTGACCTGTCAGCCATGTTGCAAATAAAATCAACCTGGCATCTAGCACCTGGATACACAGAGACTCATTCCCACCTTTGTGTCCTAACTTTCAGAACTGGCTGTGGTGAGCATACTTAGGGACAAGGATATGGAGCTATGTTGAGTGTCTTAGCTGGATCAATGATTAGAACTCATATGGGATTGAAGAGAGATGATGACCCAAAAACCGAAATATTTCAGTTCTCATCAGAGATTCACTTAGGTAGCCATCTTTGGACAGGGTATTCTAGGTCTTTAGTTACCTGCTTGGGCAATGGGTTTTGAGTTTGGGTCAATCTACTGATTCAGGGAATCCCTTGTGTCTCTCTACCCTGTGGATAGGATTCCTAGTGCCCAAACTATGCTTATGGTCTAAGCTTGTCTTTTTAACCCATATTTTCTCATAGGAGACCATAGTTGGGATAATTCCTTATTTCCTGTTCTCTCTTGTATTTTCAGCAAGATGTTCTTGCAAGGGTTTCTCTGTGAAAGTAATCATCTGAGTTTAGTGGATGGTCTAAATTTGTCTTCTTAATCCATATTTCCTTGTAGGAGACCGTAATTGGGGCTATTCATTATCTCCTATTCTCCTAGTATTATGAAGTATTTGCATTATTTTTTGATTTTTTTGTTTGGCAGAATATAGTTGGAGATTCTGAAAAATAGGTAATAGTTTGGGGTACAGGCCTTATATTTCCCATGGAAAGGTCTTTCCCATTCAAGAAAGCATAATTTCAGGATGATATTTTTCTGGGGAATAAATATCATGGAATTTTTGGTGTGTCCACCTGCATCCATCTCAGTTCACTGTTTCAATGACAAACATCGTTTGCACAAATGAGAAATGAGACTTAGGAAGTACTCCCATTCTCTATGACCCTGTTGAGAGTTTTCTCACTTCAGATGCCTATATCCTAGACTTTCAGATATGTGTGAAATCAAGAGTGGTCATCATCCTTAATGGTTTACTGATGATTTGACTGATTGATTGATATGTTCAATGTATATATTCACACATTATTTATTCAGTTATTTATTTAAATTCTCAGTCAACACATGAATGAGTTCAGTACTTGTGCCAGCGATTTAAGAGTGATTGAATAATTCATTTTGACAGCTGTCTTCCTCCTCTTTACCTAGACATTGTCCTCCTGAAGATCCTCATTTTTCTGTTGAAACTTGGTGTAGGTGCAAACAATTTCAGTCAGATAGCTAGCACTTGGAACACCAATTCTGTCCACATTGGCACTCTCATTTCCAGAACCAAATGGGGTAAGTATATTTAGGTTGAGTGGATGGTAAAGTGCTGTGTTTTGGTTGGGTCAATGAAGAGAATCATAACTTGAAGAGAGATGATGACTGAAAAATCAAACTCTTGCAGGATTTATCTGAGGCCCAATCTAGGTAATAATCTCTTAGTGGAATGTTGGAGAACTTTCTCTTTGGAGTAATGGGGCTTAGGGCATGAGGCAGCCAATCACTGGAAGGAATCCTTTTTGTGTCTCTACCCTGTCTACAAAGTTCCTAATGCCCAACACATGCTTGTAGTTTAGACTTGTTTTGATCATTTAAATATCCTCATCAGAGACCATGATGGGGCCATTTCTTAGCTCTTTTACTTCATTGTGTCTTTCAGTGAAATGTCTCATGATGGTTTTGCAATGACCATATGCATCTGAGGTGAGTAAATATTAATTATCATAGGTAGAAACACAGAGAGAGTCAATGTCAGAGGCAGGTTAATGTTAGCAAGTATACCTTTCAGAAGCCTAAATACCCATATGGGTTGTCTTCCCCATGTCAGTCTTGTCCATAGACTCTATGGACAGCAAATGTTTCTCCTTATTCATGATGTAGGTCAGACTATGCAAAGGCAGGATTTTTTCTATTTTTAGATTGATTTAATTATTTTGAATGAATTATAAATGGAGTTATTTTCTTAATTTCTTTTGCTTCTTGTTCATTGGTTGTATACAAAAAAAAACTTTAAATTTTATATAATATGTTGACTTGGAGCCTATATTCACATAAAGCTTCTAATTTTATGTGAACTTAATTGAATTTTGTGTTTTTGTGTGAACCTATTTGCTGTATTCATATATGGCTTCTAATAACTTTTGGTGGAGTCTTAGGAACATCTGTTTGTAATATCTTATCATCTGCAAATAATGATAGTTTTACTTCCTTCCTCCTTGGATTCCCTTTATTTCTTGTGTTTGTCTGATAACACTGGCCAAAAACTCTACACCTAAGTTAGCAAAAGAGATTAAAATTATGGTTTATGGGTGACAAGGTGGTGGGAGAACCTTGGGGTGTACAATGATAGAAAAATATAAATACATGTGCAATCAATTAAAAAATAAAAAGGGGAAACTTTAAAAAATTTAAAAATGGAATTAGGAAACAGGTGACTGGCTAGCTGAATATGAAAAAATAAAAGCAAACAAGCAAGCAAACAAACAAAAAATAAATAAAAGAAATCTTTGCCTTGTGTCAGACTTAATGGGATAACCCTTCAGTTTTTTTATCTGGGTTAAATCTTATTAGATTATGTTTATCTAGAGATTTACCCATTTCTTCAAGGTTATAAAATGTATTGGCATATAATTGTTCATAGTAATCTCTTATTATTTCTTCCATTTCTGTCCTAGTTGTAGTGATTTTCCTCTTTCATTTGTGATTCTATTTATTAATGTTTTTGTCTCTTCTGTTTTTTTGTTGTTGTTGTTGTTGTTGTTGTTGTTGTTAGCCTAGCTAGGAGTTTATCTATTTAATCTTCTCAAAGAACCAGCTCTTGGTTTCATTCACTTTTTGCATAATCTCTAGTTCATTTTTTTCTGCTCTTATTTTCAACATTTTTTCTTCTATTAACCATGCAGTCTTATTTATTATTCTTTTGCAAGTTGCTTAGGTGTGATATTAGGGTTTTTTTTTAATTTTCTTACTTTTTAATATGGCCTTTCTTGCAATTATCTCTCCACTTAAAACCACTTTTGTTGCATAGATTTTGGCAACTTGTGCCATCATTTTCACTTGTTTTAAAGTACTTTTTCAGTTTCTGCTTTGAATTTTCTTTTTAGTCAAATTGCTATTAAGCAGCATTTTGCTTAACCTCTATGTATTCATAGTTTTTCTCATTTTTTTCCCTTACAGTTGATTTTCCCATGCTAGTACCTTCATGCTTACAATGTCATCTGCTGGTATTTTGTCAGTATTTCCTTATGGATCTTTAATTGATAGGATAAATATATCCTAACTTCCACCTCATTTTATGTTTATATGATGCAATGCTTCATATAATTGCAATGCTTCACTTAGTTAGATATTTAAAGAAGTATTGATTTATTATAAAATCTACTAACTTAATACATGGAAGATTTTTATGCTAGAGGCACTGTTCCCAGACTGAACAGTGTGCTTTATAGAAAACTGTTCACAATCTCTTCCTAGATACTGCTGGCCTGAAGATCTCATTTTGCTTACTGACCCACAAACAAACTTGGATGTCAAGTGACAAGCACCTAGAAGAAATTCATACTCTCCCAGAATCCTCATCTCTAGAATCTATTTTACTTAAGGTAAGGTTATTTAAGGGCAAGGGTGTTAAGATACACAGGGTACCATTGTTGAGTTAGTGATGAAAAAACAATGAACTTGAAGAGAGATCATGACAAAAAATGAAACATGCATGACTCATCTGAAGACCAAGCTGATGATCCTGGGCTGTGTATTTGGGATATTTATTTGCCTCCTCAACTAGTGATATTTGCTGTTTGAAGCAACCATGGCTTGAGGATATCTTCTGTGACTCTACTCTCACTATGGGCAACCCCCATCCTAAACTATATTCAGGATTTAGGCTTGTCTTATTGATCTCTAAGCCCTCAAAGCAGGCCATAATTGGAGCCATACCTTACACCTTTTACTCTTCTTGTGTATCTGTCTTTCATTAAAATGTTCTTTAGAAGGTTTTTCTATGGTTCCAGTCATCACTGGTGAGTGAGTATTTATCAGAGATGTCACTCACAGCCTTAGGAGTTAGCACTCAACACCATTTGGTATTCCAAGTACCCACCTGGGTTTGATTTCCTCAAGTAACAGTCCTAATTAAGAGCAACAAGCTATGTATAGTGAAAATATGTCCTCAATACTAAAATGGAGCAGATTTTAAACGTAAGCCCCCTGTGAACACTGAGGTCTGATAGACAACTTCAAGTCATTAACTCCAATATGCTTGAGAGATGAGAATTACTAGGATATGCATCAGTGTCGCAGAATCAATTTTGTTAGGGAACATATATGTCCGTGGTATACAGAGGGTGAGACATGGGAATGAATCTACTCCATTAGTTTCTCTTTGAATTCCCTGCTGAATACTCATTCAAATAGTCAAGTTATCCAGATTATTTCACCAGCATCCCAATGACAATTCTCCCCTTCAATTAAAGACTATCTAAACCAATGACACCTTAGCAGGGAAGGGCCCTGCTGAATGAATATCCCAGTAATAATGTTGAGAACCTTGGAACCATGATTCATCCCACTGGGAGATGATGTGGTCATGTCCCAGTCATTGTTCATTCATGTTTTCATAGTCCATATGTTTTCATAGGTGGTCCCAATTGTGGCTACTCCTTAGCTCAGCTTCTCTCCTTGATATTATATATATATAATATATATATATTATATATATATATCTTTATGGCCGGGCACGGTGGCTTGTGCCTGTAAGCTTCAGCCTATGAAGCGGCTGGGGCTAGGGGTCGCGGTTCAAGTCCCGCCTGGGGTCCGTAGCAAGGCCTAGTTCCAAAAAAATAGCTGGGCATGGCGGCGTGCGCCTGTACTCTCAGCTACCTGGGAAGCTGAGGCTGGGGATTGCTTGAGTCTGTGGTACCCTGGGCAACAAGAGCCTGCGGTTCCACAGGCAAAAATAGTGAGACTTACTCTCAAAAAATATGCATATATATATCTTTATTCATTCATATGCTGTATATTCATTTATGTATCATATATTAATTTATTAATGTATACATTTACTCTTTTAATACATTATTTTTAACTGATTGTAGAAATGTGGATATGTTGTATGACAAAGTCAAAATTCCAGAGGAGGTTGAGTAATTTTTTTAACAATGTCTTTCTGCACTTTACTTAGAATACCTTGAAGTACTCATGCCCATGCTGATCCTGATGTAAAAATTGCTATACAAACTTCCAGTTTCGAAGACACTAAAGCTTGTAGTCACCTGGTAGACTGTTCTCCACATATATCTGTGGTAAGCATATTTTAGGTGCAGGATTATGGATAACTGTGTGAGCTTCACTTGGGTCAATGATGAGGACAATTACATCTTAAGAGAGATGGTGACAAAAAATTGTCATGGGTGGTGTCATCTGAGGCCCAATAGACTACTGTCTTGATAAAGAATACTGGAGTCCTGCACTTCATTCAGTTAATAAAAAGCTTTTTTTTTTTTTGACACTAACAATTGCTGGAGGACTCCTAGTGACTCTATCGATGGGTTTCACCATAAGAAAGATTTATTCAGAGTTTAGGCTTATGATTTAGGTCACCATACAGTCCTGAGTTTGGATGGATTCATTCGTTCTGTTTCTCTCCACCTGTCTTTCAGTGAGCTGTCCTTTGGAGGTCTTCAGCATGTCCTTAGTCATCTGAGGTGAGTGCATATCTATCCTCTTTACATGTGTCAGAGCACATGACCTCTGGGTGAGACTTATTTTGTAAATGAAAGTTACTTCAGTGAGGCACATGGAAAAGATGCAGTTTTAGGAAACATAATTAAATTGCCTCCGCAAGGTTTTGCCTGTGTGACTATGTGTGATCACAGGTTGAGGTTTCCTGAAACTGGTTTGTAAAGAATGAATGCCATGGATATTTTGGTGTTGCTCACAGTCATTAGACCTCACCTAGTGTTTCAGATACCACCCATGGTGTATATAGACCAGGCATGAGACTTCCGAGTCACTGGTAACTTCATTGCTGACAGGAGAGTGTTCTGAATGCAGAAGAAGAGACTCCCTCTAAAAGGGCAATCAAGAGAGGTTGGACTTCTTAATGGATGACTGATAAATACATGTTGTATTTCATCAACATTTATATGTTCATGGAGGAGGTACTTAGCCTCACCATAAAATCTCCAGTTTGCTTCCTTACTTAATTATTAGTTTATTGAATACTCCACTGAGTCCTGAGGAGTTGCATGCTGAAGACTCAGTGCTCAGTGATGGATAGCTATTCATGTCACTGCTGTCCTCATCTCTACAAAGGAACTGCTGCTCTGAAGACCTCATTTTGTCCTGCTGATTCTGGTGCAACTGACAATAGTGTCCACCATGTGGAAGACACAGAAAAGCAGCCCTCTTTGATATCTTCTTGTCCAGCCTCCAGTTTTGGTAAGTATAAGTAAGGGAAATAATAATGGGGTGTCCAGAGTGCCTTGACTGGGCCAATGATGAGAACAAATGGCTGAGGAGATATGATGGCCAAAACATCAAACTCTTGCAGGACTCATCTGAGGCCTA
>PVHY01005760.1:39213-80327 GCA_004024945.1 Uropsilus gracilis | reverse complement strand
TCTGAGGCTAGATTCACCTGCTGCTGAGGTGAGAGGCATAGGACCGAAGCTGTTATGGACAGTAGCTCACAGCTGAGCGGTTTAGGGGGGCAGCAAAGACCCTCAAGTTCGCCTCTAGCGTTTTTTCTCTTTGCATTCGCGTCACTAAAGGGTTAAACGCTATCCAGCTCTCCCCCACCCACTCGCCTTGCTCCCCCTCCCCTGTTTGCCCCCCCACCCCCTCCCGCTCCCGCGTCGCTAGGAGGTCATCAGGCGCTCTGTCCAGTCCGCGCTCGCAAGCCCCTCAGCTTCCCGCCCATCGGGCCCGCGGCTGCTGACGGAGAGGTGTGTGCTCACCGAGGGGCGTGTTCCCGCTCTGGGAGACGCCGAACGCCCCCCGCCACACCACAGAGCGGAGCCAGCCATGGAGCGCGGCGGGGGAAAGTTTGGCACCCTGGAAGGGGTGGTCGAACTGGAGTGGGTGGGGCGCTGGAGGGTACTTTAGCCCTCTGAGCTTCGGACCCCGGCTGCCCAGCCCTGAGGCGGTGCGCAGCCATGGACCGCGAAGCTGCGGCGGCCCAGGACACTGCCCCGCCTCAGGATGGAGAGCAGCTCGCGGAGTGGCCAGAGCCGCCGCCGCCGTGGCCGCCGCCGAAGCCGCGGCCGCCGCTGCAGCTGCTGCTGCCGCCGGCTCCTGGGCTGCTTCAGGCGCCTTCGCCAGAACCGGCACCACAGTTCTGTCCAGGGCCTGCTCCAGAACCCGGTCCGGAGACGACCCCAGAACCAGCCACAGAACTAGACACAGATCTAATCCCAGAACCCGACGCAGAACCGGCCCCAGAACTAGACACAGAACCGATTTCAGAAGCGGCCCCAGAACCAGTCACCCCACCGGTCCCAGAACCGGCCCCCGAACCAGCCACCGCACCAGTCCCAGAACTAGCCCCAGAGTCCTGCGCTGAACCGGCTCCAGGGTCCCGTCCGCAGCCAAGTCCAGCACTATGTCTGTTGCAGCGACCGACGGTCGCTCCAGAGAGTGGTCTGAAGACCTCGCCGTCGCCCCGAACGCCGGTGCCGCGGTCCAGTATAAAGGTAAGAAAGAGACCCCCTGGGGCTGGAGAGGGAAGCCAGGGGAGGCCAGATGGCTCTTGAGCTCTCCCGACCCGGGGTACTGGTGGCCTCACATTTGGCTGCCACTGTCCGGCGAAGATGCAGATAAAGATGCGGGGAGGATCGGGAGCCGAGGGAGAGGGAGGCAGTTGGAAGATGGGAAGCAACATGTGGAAGCGAGAGCGGGCTGTTTGGGGGCTAGAAATGTAGCTGACGGCAGGGCGCGGGGAGCAGTTTTCCCTCTGGGAGAAGTGACAGTGCAGTGAGCGCGGGTATCTGGAAAAAGAGGGGAAAGACGCCCTGAGGGAACGTAAGAGACCTACAGAGGTGTTCGGGGCTGGCGCTGGTGCACAGGCACGAGGATGAACGGGGCCGGTGGAACACACACGGGGCCACTGCCGCAGAGGCCCAGGCTGCGGAGCAGCAGCAGTCGATTGGCCCCCTCCCTGCCACTGGAGTGGGTGCTCCAGAGATGGGGCGCGACAAGCTGTGCTCCAGGGAGGTGCCCTGAGCCTCTGTTGGCTGCTGGTCCTCTGGATGGGGACTAAGGGATGGGCGGCGCCCACGCGCACTGCAGGGAAAGGGCAGGGTTCGAGGGGAGGAGGGGGAGAATATGCGAATGTCAAAGCCACCGTTCCATCTGTCTGCAGGATTTCCCGGCAGGTAGGTGCAAACACGGTGATATAGTGATGGGCTGTGTCAGGAGCTGGAGATGGGCATTCCACACGGGGCGAACTGGAATGGTATCCGAGACTGGGTTTAGCGACGCGAAAATAAGAGTTGGTATCTGAGAGCATTTGGATGGGAACCCTCATTTCTTCCAGTCTTCAGAGATGCCTTGTAAACGTGGCACTTAAGCCTGAAGGAGTGAGGACCCTCGGACACACACTCCAAGGTGGGGGACGAGAGAGTAAAAGGTTTTCAGTGTTTGTCTTGGACCGACCCCTGAAATCCCATCTGTCTGTCTTGCGCTCTCTGCCCTCTGCCTATTCCTCCTTCCATTAAACTTCGTTCCAGGAGACTGTGAAAAGTCATAACACACACATACACCTTCATTTAGCTTCCCCTGCAGGTAAAACTAAACCACAAACAAACCACCACACCAGCAATGCCTGTCAGCCAGGCTGTGGCCCTCACACCTGTAGAATGTAGAGGGAGGGAGCAGAGGTTTGCTTCCTGGAAAGGACATGGAAACACAGGTTGCTTTCTGAGTTATGAGCTGGGAGGCTTAAAATTGCTAAATAAATGTAATGATAAACGACTGGTAAAAAGGGAGGCTCAACAGAAAAGTTTCAGAGGGAGGGGAATGATGAGCTATTTATAAATGAAATGGGACGGTAGGAGACTGGGGATTTTTTTTTTAACCTTACAGCCCTGTAGTTCACCAGGGGAGTGGACTGCTCCTCTTCTGCCTGGGCCCTTCCCTGCAGTGGGCTCCAGAAAGAAAAAGGTGGGGCCACTGGACAGGGAGTTCACCTGTGTGAGTGCTTGCTCTTGTCTTTTTGGAAAAGTTTGCTTGAAGCTGTTGGGAGGGAAGTTCCAGGGACTACCTGACTTGTGTTCCTCAAGAACATGGCTGAGAAACTGACAACTGGAAACTTAAATTACCAGGGTGGCAGGTAAATGTGTGTGGTTTCTTGGGCCTCAGGAAAGGGATGAGCTCCATGAAGGTAGGAAAACAGGAAAAACTACCTATTGACTGACAGATGAAGAGGAGCCAAGTAAGAGGAATCAGGCTAGCCTCATGTACACACTGCCCACTTACAAACTGTGTGCTCTCTCTCTCACACACACAATATGCTCCTCAGGAGTGACCCACAGGCACTTGGCTATCCTGTGAGGAGACCAGGATCTCCCCACGAAGGTTGACTTTGCCCTTGGAAGAGCCAGTCTTTTACTGAGTTACTTATTTTGGGGTTAAGAAGTCTGTTCGTTGGCTAAAAAGGCCCTGAAGATTATTTCACCTGTTCTAGGGAATCCTCTATGCTCTTGAAAGATGCAAACCATCTGGGTAAATGCTTCAATTGTTGAATACTGAACACCTGTCCAACACCATGTGTGTTGCTTACAGTTGCCCTCTGGTGTGGATGAGAATATTTGATCTTCAGTGATAGGACCATTCTCTGCTGTATCTTTTCCAGGCAAAAAGCACCCTTAAACAGCCTACTTGCATCTTAACATCATAGGCAAACCTGTTGCCATCTTAGGTGGGCAACATCGTTCTCAGACACTGCCTCCTTCTGGCAAACTTGGGGAAATACACACATCCCACCACCACCACCACACCACACACCACACTAGAGGACCATACCCCCACCCCCACCCCCCACCCCCACTGTCAGGAATCTAAACAAAATACAGCTCTCATCATAAAACAAATCCTGTGTGGAAAGCAACAGTTAGCACCAGTAAGTAGCTTCAAACTAGCCTGATAATTCAAAGGATAAAATGAGCAAAACCAAATGTTTGAATGTGATTACAAATTTCTCTCAGATAATTTTGCTGACTAGTACTGCAGTAAAAAAAAAAAAATCTTCCAGTGTGTTGTCTGCTCTCTTTTGGGATTTCGGTGAGGTTTCAGAACGTGCTGGTGTTGCAAATCTATGCCAAGCAAGAGTGTAGAAACTGAGAAAAGGATGCTCATATTTTCTTTCCAATAGCTACAAGACTAATACAGACTTGGGCCAAATCTGTCTATTTCTAAAATGTTTTGATTTCCAGGAAGTGAGCCATGGTCTCCCACCTGGTGGCAGCAAGTGTAAGGAAGGATGTGTGCATTGGTTCTTTAACAATGCTCAAACTCTCTTGGGGTGAATGGGGCTTATGTGAAGTAGAACACATTTGTTTCTTGCCAGTCACTTGTGGTTGAAGAAAGATTGTTTATATTTTTATTTATTTGGGTTTTGACCACATATGAAATGATAATCATATCATACAACTGGTTGATGAAAATCGGAGAAGCCATACATTTTACATGGCTTTTATTTTGTGGGTGGGGAAGGGTCTGTATATCTCCCCCACACAGCAGTTATCATTATACCCTAAATCATATCCAAACAAATCCCTGGTATTTTTCACACAATTTTTCTTGCAAATTAACAAACATTTGTTTATGTATCTGGTAGTTCTTGCCTGAATACTTCATTATCTTACCTATTTCTGAGCTTCTTAAAGGTAGATATTCTCTCTCCTTCCCAGTGTCTATTACAATTCAGTCATCTATATTTTTGCTCAATAAATATTTGCTGAAGCTTGAAGCCTTTCCATTCCATCTCTAGCAACATTGAGACTGCTCCTGTGAGTGGAAAAATGCACTCTCATTGGTTTCAGAGTGAGAAGTAAATGGTTTTTAAAATAGACCGGAATATATAGCCCATAAGGAAATGTAGTCAATCTTTACATCTTCAGAATGGATGTTGGAACCATAATTAAGAAGCAAATCACTAACAATTAAAAAAAATGTTTGTAAAGTGTCCTTATTCTCTACAGTCCCAACGACAACAGCAGACTAATGATGATGTTGATTTCTGGTATAATAATTTTTTTTTCCCTAAGTGAACAGACTATAAACAGCTTTGGTATTGTAGATTCCATGTTTAACCTGTTGACGGTCAGAACAAAATTTCTTTCTTTCCTTTTATGTTCCCCCCCACCCCTCTTTACCAGGTTTTTATAATACCACCTGTTTTATCTGGTATGTTTTGAGAGCTTCTGAGCATTTGCTGCAAGGTGTTCTAAAATGATAATGAGGTATTTGGTCAGTGGTCTTTCCTCTCTGAGAGTACAATCCTGTGTTTATTAAAATCTCTTGACAGGGGATTCTGCAGATCTGTGGCCTAAAAGGAAAGGGTGAGAGTTTACCCAAAGTGCTTTCAGGGAAAGGTGAAAAATTCACAGAGGCCAATGGGAGACATTACAAGGATTCTATAATCCTTCCTGCTAGTATGGCACTTTACAGCTTGTCAAAGTCTTCCCCTGCATTATTAACTCTTTCATTACCCTGAAGAAGGGAGCAGAGTAGGAGAGGACAAAAATAAAACTTGACACATAATAGGATACAATTATTACATTGTTGATTTTGGATTTTTTTTTTAAAGAATACAACATATAGCTAAAAGATCCTCCTTTATCTAAGAACAGTCTTTAAGCTGATATTCCATTAGTCTTGATTTTTTTCTAAAGTATGATTGCTCTTTGCCTTCTAAGGCTCCCAGAAGGGGGCCAGCATAGAAAGGGACCTGAGAAACAAGAAGAAGCAAAAGACGTGAACCTGTTCCTCCTAAAGAAAGCAGTTTTGGGAAAAAAGAATAGAAATTCTGCTAGGCATAAGATGCTCAATCTTTCCAAAGCCTACAGATTATAATTCCTTCAGTTGATAAACATAATTTTAAGGATTATAGAACAACTATTCCTAAAAGGAGGGTCCCTACCCTCACCATATCAAATAAACCTCATTCTCAAAATAGAAAAAAAATTACAAATTAAAAAAATAGGAGCAAAAGAACCATGACCTGAGATAATGGAATGCTTCCCTTCCCTGAAAATCATTTTAAGGGGAAAAAAGGAGGTGCTCCTTTCACTCATCAAAGCTTGTGAACTGAAAGGAACAAGAAATCATTTCAAGGTAAACAATATTTCTAATCTTAAAAAATTCATGCATTTATAAAATAAACTTTATTTCTTGCCCATGACCATGCTCAATCCTTTGTAAATATTATAAGGGTAAAAATAAATCTTCCGAAGGAGAGGTCCTCTGGTTTCATCAAAGCTCCCAAAGGTTATTAATTCCAATTATATGAAATGTCCAGATAGGCAAATCCTTGGAGACAGAAAGTAGATTGGTGGTTGCCAGGGAGTGGGGGAGGTGGGGGTAGTTTGAATGATAGCTAAAGGGTACAGGCTTTCTTTGGGTGTGATAAAAATGTTCTAAAATTAGATAGTGGTGATTACTGCACAGCCTTGTGATTGTACTAGAAGCCACTGACTTGCACACTTTAGAATGGTGACTTTTATGTTTGTCAATTATACTTCAATGACAAATGTAAGTAAAAGAGATTGTTTCTTCAACTTCGAGAAAATGAACTTACTACCTTCCATATAAACAAGCACATGACTAAATGAGGGGAAAATTGCTTTTAAAAAGGAACTAAGATAAAGGGAAATCCTCTTAAGGGCAGGACCTACAACCTCACTAAGGAAGATAAACTTTATTAACCACAACTTGTTTTTTTTTAAACAGAACAATCAAAAAAGGATACATTCTTAAAGGCAGATGATTTTAAAAACACCTGCTCTTGCTAATCCTTCCACCCTTGATAAGCAGATATTTTAATTTAACAAAAACAAAGAAATATTAAAGAGCAGGGTCCCTGATCTTACCAATGCTCCTGAAATTTTAATCCCCCCCACCAAAGGGTGAAAAACAAAAGAAATGCCTCCCAGAAGAAAATGCCCCTTTATCACCAAAATATATGAACTTTATTCTCAAAATACTTTAAAGATTTGGGAGAAAGTTAATAGTGAAAAGGTGTGAATATTGGTGGCAGGAATAACATCAGTGAAGTGAAAACAAAATCCTCTTAAAGTTAAGAAATGCTCCAAAGGCCCATAAACTTTTCTGTTAAAATACAGCAAAAACAATGCAAACATTTCTAAATGAGAAAAATAGGAAATTCTTCTAATGGGAAGTGGGTTCCAAATTCATCCAAACCCAAAGCTTTAATCTCAATAATGAAATTTAAAGATGAAAACAATAAATGGAAAAGGCAGGAAAGAAACAGAACCAAAGTACCCCCAGCCCTAAGAGAGGCCCAAATTGGAATATTAATAAAAAAGAAACACTTCCTTTTTAGGGACTGAGGATGTCTCCATACTTACCAAAGTATATGAACAGTTTTCTCCAAACAAAAACAGAGAGAGAGAGAGAAGAAAAGAGGAAGTAGAGGGAACAGGAACAGGAAGGATATATAGGGAGTAAGAGAAAGAGTAGAGAATTGAAGAGGGAGACATAGGAAGAAGAAAATAAATTAAGGGATAAATTCCAAAAGATTGAAAGGAATAAATCCTTGGGGCAGATGACCCAAAGCCTTGTTGAAGATAATACATATTATTCCTGATGACCAACCCACTGTACTCCCTACACAAAGGAAAGAAAAATACAACCTCTCTTTCTATACCATCTTCAAGAGGAGACACACTCAATCTCACCCAAACCCAGGGACCTTATTTTTCTGTCAGCCTTCAAGTATTTCTTTTCTTTTTTAAAGGAAATGAAATTCTTTCAACCTGAGGTGCTCTACATCTTTTATTCTTTCAAATACATACTTGTTTTATTAAAAAGGAAGAAAAATCCTCATGAAGAGGATTCCCCAGCCTCATTAAAACCAGCACAAAACTTAGTTTTTAAAATAACAAAGTCCTCCAAAAGTAAAAAAGAAGTGCTCCCTCAACCTTACCAATGGCAAGGAATCCCTTTCCCCAATATATTTTTAAAGAAAAAATTTCCATCATCATAAGAAGATAACTTCAGCTTCATTAAAACCAATCAATCTCATTCCTCTCCATAACCAAAAGAAATAAAAAAGGAATTTTAAAAAGAAGAGAAATTCTCCTAACCTACGGCAAGTTGACCACCGCACTGTTGAAATGTTTTCCCTTAAAGGGATTTTTGAACGAGCAAAACAGAGAAAGCATGCTTTATAAGGAAAAGTGCCATCCACCCCCCATCCCCCACTGTATTAGGAAGTGTTATACAAAGAAAAAGTAATAGAATTCTAAAACAGTGCCAGTGAACCTTAAATTCAACACCTGAGGCTAAAGGGTAGTAAATGTTTAATCCCAGAATGGCTTCCTTCTTCGACCACCTGCCTAGTCCATTTCTGGTCATCATCCCCATCAGTCCATGGGACTGCACTCAGGAAAGACAAATCCTATTCCTAGAAAACAAAACTAGGAAGGCAAATCTTTTAGGGGAAAGCTATATACGTCTTTGCCAAACCATACAACAATCATTTGGGGTTTAGCTGCATCATTTTCATCTCTAATACTATAGAAACTCAAAAGTTGAGGAGAAAGTCTAAAGCAATTTCCATAGTTTTTCTCAATTTCTAAAGCAAATTCATAGATCAAATTCCATAGACATAGATCATTACTTGGCAAAGGAGGACTTCTGAGCCAATTCAGTAATGAAATTCTTAAAATGTTTGTGCCCACTTAAATGTTTGTTCTCATAGAATTATAATAATTGAGATTATAATAATTGAGACTTATAATAATATCTCAATTCTCACAAATATATAAAATTTACAAGTCACATTAATAGGCAAAGAATGAGACTCAATTAGTGTTTCCCCAAATCTGTAATTAATTTACTTATTTAAGAATTAAAACTGAGTATCTGCTGTGTACTTAATTTACTTATTTAAGAATTAAATTGAGTATCTGCTGTGTACTTAGCATTAGGATAAGCACTGAAGACTGCGGTGGGCAAAGTTACATAGCGGATATTTCCTTTAAGCAACACTGGTAAATGAGAGCACCAGTTATCAAAAAAGATATACCAGGGATGAATATTTGTTCCACCAGATGCACTACTGAGGCACTCACCTAAATGATCAATGCTGTCAACATACCTTTTCTTAAAAATTTAATGTAATAAAATAAAGTAATACATGCTAATTTCAGAGAATAAAAAATTAAAGATTCCAGAAAGTAAACAAAATCTTATAGCATCCAGCCACTCAAGAGATAATCACTATTAATACTTTGATATATTTTTCATTTATTTTCCCATGGTGTATGCATATAGTCTCTAATCATAAGGCTTTAGGAAATGTGCAGTTTTTTCAGACTTTTGCCCCACTTGGTCATTAGATCATGTGCATTGTCTTATGTCATATTTAGGAAGCACTTGTTAATATTAGCTTAAAGTATATCTAGTCAAATGACTGTTCGATATGATTGATGAATATATGCTTGAAGTATACATTTATGTGGACACAATTGTCTACACAAACTAAGGCTTGATCAAAAATGGCAACTTGATCTCATGTTTACTGACTATTTTCTTGGACATTCAGGTTTCATTTGCCTAGCTAGCTTTTATAACATTGACTTGGAGAAGACCAGGAACAAAATCCACCTCTTTCTCTCTGTTAAATTACCAAAATGAGAATCTACATTCCTGAGACTCTATTGGATCATTTTTAATTCTATGCAAAGATATATGATGGCTGTGTCTCTTTAACATTAAGTTACTGAATCATGGTCATTTGGTGACCTCTTTCTTACTCAGAAGAGAAATACAATACATATGTGAAAGAATATTATCAAATATTATAAGAGAATTTTAATTAATCTAGCTTTCAGTAACCAAACATGGTTGAAAATTGAGAGTTAATAAAATACACAATCAAAACAAGGTTGAATTAGTAATTTCAAAAGGAAGCCTAATGTGATATTAAGATCAGAATCTTCAGCCTTGTCTGTAGCACTTTAGATTTTCATCTTCCCAAGTATTAAAGACATTAAGCCTTTTGCTTTAAAGAGCTTATATAAGAGATATTGGCTCCTGAGGACAGGGATACCATTCTACTTATTTTCCTGATAGAACAGGCTAGGCAGGTGATACTGTAGGAGTCTGGGAAATAGGTATGAGGCTGCTACCCAGAAATCTCAGAGTTCTTTTGACAAGAGAAGAAATGGAAATGAGAGCCCTGACTCCAAGAAGAGGAAAATGGAAGCATTTCTAGAAACATTGTATCTGAACGTTCATTCATTTGCTTTTTCTTGTAGTTAATGCCTCTCTGTACTGTTTCTTTTTGAACTTTGCACTTTGAAGCAATACAAGAAAGGTAACTGCTGAGTAAAATTTGTGCATTCCCTTGGCCCACTACTCAAGCACATACTGAAAAACAGGAAAACCTTAATTAAGTAACACCAGATGCTCTCCATTGAGTCCCCACTCCTCTCAAGCAGGCTCCAACATCACAGCACCATCCTCTGAACCCCAACTCTAACAGCAGTTTCTGAATCCCATGTTACAATTAGCTTGATTAATAATTTTCCCTTAATAAGCATCATTGAACTTATTATGTACCTTTAGCACATTCTTGCATAGCTTATTTTGATCACTGTACATATCCCTTGCAGAATAAAAAGCAAGTGTAATATAGCTATATTTAAAAAGTTAAGCATAAACAGTAAAGAAAAAATAAAGGAGATTACAGAACAAGATTATTGCTTTCACAAAATTAACAAGTTGGTGTCCTCACAAACTTTGTTTAGTGCTGATTGTGACAATTTTTCTCCTGCCAGGCTTGAGTAGAATAAAACCTTTCTCTCACCCGTAACTTGGGTATTGTGGGGCTCCCTTTCTCATTTCCTCACCTTATGCTGCTTGACTGTTAAGACTAATTAAAATGATAATTTTGGCATCATCTCCTTTCACTTACTCAACTTGGTCATAACATGTCCAAAGCACTTGGGGACACGGGCTTCCCTTGGGTTTCACTTGGAAGCAAAGCACACTTTTAGTCACTTTTTTCATGGCTGGCCTATTGTCTAACTTCTCACTAGTGAGTTCTCTTTCTAGAAATCCCTGGAAAAGTGTGCTTTACCTTTTCATAGCCCCTCTTCCCCAGTAAATTTTTAAGAGTTCCTCCATCTTTTCTCCTACTGTGGAGAAAAAGGTAGACATTCTTATGCTCCTCAAAAACATGCTTTTTTTTTCCTTGATGGGGGGAGTTGTCTCCAGTGTGGCAGCTACATTATGAGCCACACAAAACATATCTTCTAATTAACATTTTTTTACAGTTTGCAATCATTTGCTATTTAGTCTTTTAAATGCTTTATAATATAATATTTGGAGCATTATTACCTGAGTATTTTAGAGTGCTTTTGGTGATATTCGAGGAAATTGGTTGAGGTTTTTAAGATAAAACAGGAGTACGTTATTACTTTCTCAACTTAGAATAATGGAGTAAAGTCTCCCACTATCTACGATTTACTATCCAACTAGTTTTCAGGAGTGGATCAGATTCAGAGATGAGCTATTTCCTGATAACAAATTCACTATGATATAAGAAGTTTGGGAGGTAGAAGAATTAAGTTGTTTGAGGTAAGTGTGGATGATATAACTTCTTGAAACCTATAGAAAACTAAAATTAAGCCATCGACAGGGAAAGTTATTAGGTAAATGTGAAGTTATGTCTGAATGGGGCAGGTGAAGGCCAGGGCCTGCAGAGAGAAGAGTGAGACCTTTGTAAATGGAGTTAGAAACAAGTCCATTTTGATAGAATCATAGAGTACAGATTGAAATAATGTGGAAAAGAATGTAGATGGGGCAAGTTCCGTTGAAACTTTTAAAACAACTGACAAAATTTTGTGTATCATTCAGCCAGTATAGCCTTAGCCATTAGAGAGGGATGGTGATTACTAAAATAACATGGCTGAAGTAGAAGGTTGGTTGATGGGGCATATAATTAAAAACTAATTTTCAATTTTCTTGTATGCCAAATCCCAAATTAGACTACTAAAGCTAAAAGTGCAATAATCACATCATCTAGAGTCCGTTTTCTATTTTTTGTGTCTTTTTTGACCCACATTCTCCTGTAAAAGAATCTCATCTACTTTCTTTATGATATTTTCCCTAGTTCATATCACAGGGTTTTCAATAGTGAAAAGAAGAAACTATGATAGGAATCCAATAAAACCTCCTATCCTCAAGTGTGCTTGATCCATAGAAGGTCCTGAAAAGTCCCTGTAGTGGTCAACTAGTTCAGTGTTTTTAAAAACTGTTTTAGCCACAGAATTCTTTGGTGTTTTTCTCAGTGAGATCTTAAATGAAAGCCTCATCTTTAAAATGAATATGGGAAGTATTTCACTAGTCCTCTTCTATGCTAAAATGGGCTTGTAACTGATGAACACACACATACACACGCACACTCACATATTTCCAATGGCCTACTTTAAGCTCACAGGAAAGTGAGTTCGCATTCCCTGTTTATTACTGGCTTCTTCACAAGCAGGTTGGTGATGAATGAAAATGTTGAATATTAAAAAGAGGCAAATCAGAGTTTTAAATTTGACCTAAAATATTCCGGAAGGTAGATAATACTCCCCTGGAAATATGGTTATTCTAGTGAGTTCCTGCCCCCTGCCCCCCCATGAATGTGTTGTTTGCAACTATATCATAAAGTGGGTCACCATAATTTTTAGTATTGGGGATTGTGTTTCTGATCAAGAACACCACACCAAGTAAATTGTAGATATAACAAATTATGTAGTTGAAGCTAAAATACAACTGTCTCTGTAATAGTTTAAAACAGCAAAATTATTCCAGGTACTGTAAAATGGGCATAAATGTATGATATATATTGCTTTTGTAAGGGATTCCAGTGTATTATAAATGTGCATGAAGCACATAAAAGAGTAAATTTTACATAAATTTTATCTATTGTTATTATTTATTTAAAATTTGCATTCTGCCTGCATCCAGAAAGGATATGAAGTAGCCTACAAAATTAAACACATATAAAACAAGATAATCAAGCACAAATAAGAACAGGACAAAACTAATTTGAAGCAGTGGTAAATGCGATTTTAAACTAATATAGGCTAGTTATCATAAACCCCAATTGCACATTTAATTAGCAGTGCTTTCGTTTGTTGCTGCTTTGGTGTTGGAAGAACTTTGGGGAATGATTTGAATGACTCAGGTCTTTTAAAGTTGTTAAGGGAGGAAGTTTGAGCTGATGCCTCGTATTCATGCAGTGCATCTTTCTCTGGTGAGCTGCAGTAACCACAAGATGAAGAAAGAAATGTTGCCAGGACTGTGGTGTAGGTACTCATTAGCTCTCCTAGAAGATTGCAGGCTTGGGTTATTTTCATGTGCCTGCATTTTTCTGATATTCTAACACATATGTCCATAATGCATCTAAGTTTGGTACCTCCTCAAAGAGAACATTATTTCAAATAAAATTTATTTCTCAAATAAATTCAAATGGTACCTTTTAGCCAGAAGCTCAGTAGTTTGGAATCCTTAGACGGGAGTTACTTCATGTTGGTTATCATAACGATTGCATTTTACATAGCAGTGCAATAATATGAACTAAACCGCTCAATCTTCCTGTGGCTCAACTTTTCTGACTCTTAAATGAATCTGACAGTGTGCTGCTGACTCAGTTGAACACAGCAGGGTCCTCTGCTGTACATCAAGCCCACCTGGCCTAGATGCCCTTCCCTTGGACTCCCAGAACACCCCATAGGAACATCTGCTTTTTACTAGCCATAGACACTGAGATTATCAACTTGCATATCCCATTAGGGCTTTAAAGATAATAAGGCTTGCCTCTCAATAAATGGTGACCGAACTACTTCATAAAATTATCATAAGAATGAGAAATTGGATCTTAAAATATTTTAAGAATAAGAACATGCAAATTCTTAGTTTACTATCATGTGTACATGTGCCATGATATTTGCTGTCATCACTTTTCTGCCTTTAGGTATGCAGATAATTTGAATATACACACCCCTCAATAAATGGACTGAGCAATTCAGGTGCATTACCTGTAGGTGACGGTAGGTGGGTCTGCTTCACATCTTCCCAGAGAGCATAGATTTTTGTGATTCACACAAAGGGACACTATGCATTAGTAATTAGTATGCATTAGTAACTAGTCCTGCATTACTAGTCTTTGATCATAAGCCTAGTTAATTTTGATAAAAATAAGGATAATAAGTTATGTAGTCAGTTCTTTAAAAACAGTCAAAATGCAAACTTATTAAAATACTTGAGTGTAGCAAAGCAAAAATATTATACTTAGGTAGATTATATAGAGAGCAGCATTAAACGTATAACTAGGTACCAAACAGTGACCTTTTCACTAATCGTAACTGTTAATCAGAATTTAACCTACTTATCATATTCTTTTCACCTTGATCGAAAAGCTCCTGACTCACTACCTTGGTGTCAAATTTCCCCTGTAGCTGGTACTTCAATTTAGAGCTAGGTGTCAATATGACTATTTCAGGTTCTCTGATGTGAGGACTAAGAAGAATCAACTAAGCTTTGATGTGTCCTTGACAGTTCAAGTTTTACCCAAAATGGCTTTTCCACTAATTACAGGAACAATTTTATCTTCTTGAACAATGCCTCTGATCAGGTCAGACTTGAAAATGGTCTGATAAAAAGGGTATGGAGTCTCAACTTAGCAGGGAATTCTGATGGTCATCTTGCTTTCAATCAGAAGGAACAGCTTTTTCCTTAAATGAGATGAATAGTCTCAACCTTTTCTGGAATAGCACTGTGCAAGATTACCATATAAAGTTGTGAAGTTGTACACTATATAAGGATGCCACCTTTCATGAAGTAGACTGTATATATACACATATATGTATATATACATATATGTGTATATATACATATATACACAGATTTTGTTAGTGTGAGGCACTTGACTCATCTACAGGGAACTTGATGGAATATATATGCATATTATGTATGTATATATATTATATGTATATTGCAACAATATTACGACAAATGAAAGTAAAATATCTTTAGCAAATGATTCTTTTTTATAGTGTTATAAACCATTTTTTATTTTTTAATTATTTTTTAGTTTATTTATATATAAATTTCCCATCTTTGTAATCCCAGGGATTCACCCCTCCTACCTTCCCCACCATTCCCCCCCTTTCCCCCCTGCCCCAAGGTATGTGCTTCAGTTTGTTGGTTAGCTTGTTTTGACTTTTTCTCATGGATTTGTTTATTTTTTTCCTATATCCCATCTATTAGTGAAACCATTTGATTTCTGTCTTTTTCTTTTTGACTTGTTTCTGCTAATATGATTCCTTCTAAGTACATCCATGTTATCATAAAATTGTCAAATTTGTCATTTTTAATTGATGAGTAATATTCCATTGTGTATATATACCACATTTTTTCATTCAGTCATCTGTTTTGGGGCATTTAGGTTGCTTTCAAGTCCTTGCAATTATAAATAGTGGTGCACTAAACATCCGAGCACAGGTGTCCCCTTGTACCTACATTGAGGTATCTTTTGGGTTGATTCCCCAAAGAGCAATTACTGGGTCAAATGGTAGTTCCATTTTCATTAGTTTGAGGGTCATCCACACAGCTTTCCATAGTGGTTGGACCAGTTTACATTCCCACCAGCAGTGTAAGAGTGTTCCTTTCTTTCCACATCCACACCAACACTTGTTGCCCATTCTTTGGAATTGGGTCATTCTTACTGGTGTATAGTGGTATCTCAGGAAATTTGCATTTCCCTTATTGCTAGTGACATTGAGCAATTTTTCATGTGCCTGTTGGCCATTTGTATTTCCTCTTTGGAGAAGTGTCTTTTTAGTTCTCCCCAATTTTTGATTTGGCTTCTTGTTTTGGTTTTGTTTAGTTGTATTAGTTCCTTGTGGATCTTTGTTATTAAACCCTTATCACTCTTGTGGAGGGCAAAAATAATTTTCCCATTCAGTTGGGCTTCTTTTTGTTTTTTCTGTTGTCTGTTTTGCTGTACAGAAGCTTTTTAGTTTGATGTAGTCCCATCTGTTTATGTTTTCCTTCATTTTTTTTTTGCCATCTATAGATGTATCCAGAAAGAGATTTCTAAATTGTAATTCATGGAGGGTTTTGCCCAAGTTTTTCTCTATGTATGTTATGGTTTCAGGTCTGACATCTAAGTCTTTTATCCATTTTGAATTGATTTTTGTACATGGTGTAAGAGAGTTGTCTTGGTCCATTTTTTTGTATGTCTTAGTCCAATTTTCCCAGGACCATTTATTGAAGAGGCTATCTTTGTTCCAATGTAAGTTTTTCACTCATTTGTCAAAGATTAGTTGACTATATATGTGTGGTTTTATTTCTGGGCACTCAGTTCTGTTCCATTGGTCTGATTGTAAGTTTTTGTACCAGTACCAAGCTGTTTTAATTATTATGGCTTTGTAGTATACTTTGAAGTTTGGAATTGTAATACCCCCGTTCTCTTTTTTTCTGGTCCGGAGGCATTCTGATATTTGAGGCCTTTTGTTATTCCATATGAATTTCTGTAATTTTTGTTCTACCTCTTTTAAAATTTTTTTATCAGGATTGCATTGAATCTATAGATTGATTTTGGTAGGATTGATTTTGATGATATTAATTCTTACAATCCATGAGCAGGGAATGTCTTTCCATTTCCTTTTAGTAAAAGATTCTTGATGTGCTCAAAGGTGTCTTATGGGATGATTGTTTTATTAATTCCTTTCCTTTAAATACAGTGGCTCCTGGCCGGGCACAGTGGTGCATGCCTGTCAGCAATAGCTTATGGAGTCATGCTGGGATCTGGGTTTTGTGGCTTGAGTCCTGCCTGGAGCAACACATTGAGACCTAGTCCCAATAAATAGCTGGGTGTGGTGGCATGTGCTTATAATCCCAGCTACCTGGGAAGCTGAGCCTGGGGACTGCTTGAGTATGTGGTACTGTGGGCAACATGAGCCTGAGTTTCCACAGGCAAAAATAGAGAGACCTAGTCTCAAAGATGGATGGATGGAGGGATGGAGGGATGGATGGATGATGGAGGGAGGGACTGGAGGGAGGGAAGGATGAATGGATGGATGGTTCCCATACCCATTGTAGAATCTTTTAAACTATGGCGCAGATTTTTACTTGAGTATCATTCTAAAACAGAAACATGTCACAGAGATTTAAAATGGCCATTTTGGGGGGTTCTGGCATTGGCACACAAACATCCACAGGTTTGCACTGGCTCATTCATTCCCAGGTACATGCACATATATATGCTGCAATAGCTGGTAGGCAGGCATGCACTCAAATACACTGATGAATTGAGGTATAACTGAGCATACAGGCAGGCATGCACTCAAATACACTGATGAATTGAGGTATAGCTGGGCATACAGAGGAGGCTCTGGATGCTTTCTCTCTTGTGCCTACCTGTTGCCCAGCTTTTACTTAACCTACTTTCAGCCTATCTTACTTCCACAAGCAATAAATTCCCTAAAGTTTACATACTTTTTTTTTTACTTAAAAATTTTTTTTTAGTTTACATACTTTTATATGAGTTCAATTCAGCAAACCCTTACTCATGACAAAGAAGTGTGCTAAGTAGAAATAGGAAGTCATTCAGTCTTGGAAGTTTGTTTAAAGGAGGCGAAATCTGAAGATAAGTGCCAAATAAGTGCAATTTGAATAGGAAACATGGGTAAAGACACATGGCAGAGGGAATACCCTAAGCATAGATATGGAAGAGGTAGAAAAGGCAATGCTTTGAAAATCCCATAGGGACTAGATATGATTGGAACTTTTAGTGCATCAGAAAGAAAAGTTGGAAGCATTTGTGTAGGATATCCTGCTGTGGGCCTTGAATTCTGGATGAAGAAACATGTGTTCTATTCCATAAGCAGTAGAGAATTGTAGAAGGGCTTTGTTTGTTTAGTTTAGTTTTTGTTTTTTTTAGTTGATAAATTCTATCAGTTTTTTAAAAACTATCTTATTTTAAAACTTTTAATTGAATACAACAATGTAATATACATACAGAGATTTAAATATGTAAGCAATAAAATAAGTAAATAAAGAATAAATAAAGAAAAAATTTTAGTTGAAGTAATATTGGTTTATAACATTGAAGGTTTCAGGTTTACCCCCTTATACATCAATAGCTGTGTATATAGCACTAAAAATACAGTTTCCCGTTTGCCTCACACACAGAGAAGTGTTTTGATTGAGAGTAACATGACTAGGTTTAGATTTAAGAAAGCTCTGCCAATACAAAAGATGTGACAAGACTCTAGGGAAAGGAATATGAGTTTCAGTAAGAAATACTGAGATCCTACAGTAATTGACAAGTAAGATGTAGAAAAGAGGCTGATAAGATCTGGTTTGTAATTGGTTGGGTGTGGATTGTGAGAGAGACAAAAGGGGAAGGTGACTGAAATTTCTAGAAGACAGGCACAAGAACAGACTTACGTGCTAGGGAAAGATGAGGAATTTAGTTTTGGAGAATTTGAATTTCAGGGACTGGTGAAGCTTGACCTCAAGATGGTGACTAGAGCAAGGCAGGAAGTTAAGGGTTAGAGGACTGAAGTGTGAATGTTTGCCATGAAGAAATAGGCAGGGTGGGAAAAGTGTGTCACTCTCCCCGCTCCAGCCACACACACAAACCAGTGAAACAAAAATCAATAGAATCAGATAATGGAAGACAGACAAATACAAGTGTGAATAAATAATGCATAGGGGAAATAGGCAGATAAGAAATACTAATTTAAGAGTTGTAGCATTGGAAAAGAAAAGAAGGAAAATGTATGGCTTTTTAAAGGAACATTTTGTTTTCAGGTATTAATCCTGAGTAATTTTTTTCAATTACTCTTCTATCCCCTTCTTTGGTTATTTTCTCTTTGTTGGTGAAAATCCTCTGAATGGGCTTGAAAGGAGAGAGGATGTTGCTATTGTGTAATCTTCAGATAGAATGCAAATAACTTTTCTCTCATCACTCAAATCTCTATTCATGAGCCTGTGAATATCATGTGTTTAGGGAAGCTTATATAAAAGGTTAGTACTTATCTAGTTATAAATAAGAGGAGTATGAGAATATTTCTCTTTGTTAAAATAATAAGAACACATTGTCCTCCATATCAAATAATCTATTTCAATGTTTTTGTAAATAGTAGCCACCTAATAACTGTTAAATTAACAAAACTAACAAAGCGGGCATATATATACATATATACGTGTGTGTATGTTAAGATCTCCAAAGACAACAAGATGAATTAAACTTTGGGTATTATAGGATTTGCAATTAAAGTTGAGAGTGGAGGAACTTTCTTAAGAAAGTTATAAAGTTAAAAAATACTATTAAAAATAGTAACTATTCTTACTATTTTTTCTTGTAGGTATGAACTGACTCAAAAGCCCCTTAAAATAGCTGCAGACAGTGGAAGAAACAAAGGGGAGGTCAGACAGAATAATCAAGGAATAAACTAAAGATTGTTTCCAAGTGTGAACTGAAGGTGTGGTAGGTCTCCAGCCCCTTTCTAGTTAGTGTGGGTAAAGCAAAGAGAGATGTGAAGTCCGAAGTCACTTGGAAGACAGACCATGTGTACTGGAGACAAGTACAAAATAGTACCATGAAAAACATGATCGGGTTATAGCATATGTAGTGTGGAGAGTAATCCTGTAGAATTATCAATGAGAGACAAAAAGAATGGATTAATCTAGGAGGGCTTTCTCATAGAGATAATATCAAATAAATTAGGTCTACAGCAAGAATGTCATTCTACACACATCAAAGAGCTTTGAGAGAAAGGCAAAGGGATTTGAGCTTTATATAGCCACATATTTTTCAGATTCATGAGTAGCAAAGTAACAAAGTTATTTTTATATGACAGTGAGAAAGATAGATTGGAGGGGAACAAGTTAGAAGGCTGAGAGACCATTTAGGCTGTTGCATAAATCCAGGTGAGTGATGATGGTGACCTGCTTATTTCAAGCAATGAGTCACCTATACAAATCATTTATTGGACACCTAGTCTATGTCAAGCACTGTGCCAATAACCGACATTTACCTTAAGGCCATTGTAGCACAAGTACAGGAAATAAGACCAAGTATACAAATATAACGGCATTCCAAGTAGAAAGTGATAACAGCTAGAAGAGGAACTTTGAGTTCAAAGGAGAATTGATTGGAATTTAGCAGAATGTGTTACACTTGGATTTAGAGATGAGTGAGAAGATACCCCAGATTTTTTTTTAATTTGGGGGAAGGTGTCAACAAGGAAGATAAGATGAGAATTTCAGGCAAGCAAAAAAGTGTGAGCGAAGGAACCAACCTGTGAAAACTTTTTTTTTCTTTCGACACTAAAGGATATGACGCTTGGGGGACAGAAGAAATAAAGTAGAAGTTAGGAGTAGGACAAGTGAACGGGACACAGGGTAAGAAGGAAGGGAAATGGTCACAAGAGGTTTCATATAAATAATTTTTAATTTTCTTCATATAGTGCAACCTACCCTTTCTCAATCTCTGGATTTGTTTTTGATGCCCTTCAAGGGTATGGGATGTTTCCACTTACTTCCTGAACTCCCCACTTCTATATACTCTCTTTATCTGAGTAACAGGATAAGATCCTGACTGACTCTCAGAGATGCCTTGGTCTGAGAAGAGAACTGGCTCCTCATGCCCTTCACACAGGTTCAGTTCCTACACTGAGCAGCATCCATAGTCAAATTTTGCTATATTCAGGGGTGTTTTTCAGTCTGAGGCTTGCTGCCTGTGTATGTATGCTGTTTGGTACACCTTTGGAAGGCCGTTTCATGAATATAAGGAACACTATTATCAATCAACTTTCTCTTTATGCTCATTATATTGAAATTTCAGACTGAGTCTTCAGAAACCCTTTCCAATCAAACATGTTATAGCCCCCAAATTTGGTGACTTTCTAGATTACCACTTGATTTTTGTCCATATTTTACAGCTAAAATGCCTACACGTTTCCCATACTTTATATCTTTGGGTTCTTATCCCAACTTTGTGTACAGTATTTATTTCATTCCCATTGTACAGATGAGAAAACTAAAGTCAATGGACACTTTGTTAGGGATCAGTTAACATTCAAGTTCAAGGTTCCTGACTCCAAAACCAACCCCTAATTCATATCAAGCTAATTAATACAAAATTTTAAAAGGAACCCTCCTGAGCCCAGAAATGATATAGGTTCCTCCAAAGAGAGATAATGGGAGATACCCGACTTCACTTTGGGTCTAAACACCCACTTTTTAGCTACCAAATGCATGAGCTTAAGATTAGACATCATTTAAAGATGGTTGTAGTGGTTATTTTTAGGAAAAAGTGCCTAAAAGTGCTTTTAGAGTCCTATAATGATGATTCATCATGTAAATAGTTTGGAACACTCAGAGATCTGAATTTTTAAATTCTAAAGAGATTAAGAACATACCAGCTTAGTGGTTTGGACCCAGATTTGATAGTCTATTAATACTGTGCCTTTTTGATTGAGGAAAATGCTTTAGCCTCTCACTTCTTATTTATCTTTTGTAAATAAGCATATTTCCCACCCTAGAATATCTGGAAAGTGCTTTGAAATTCTAGGCTCAGAAGCTTTCTAAAATCTTAAAAATTCTGTAAAGCAATCTGCACAGCTTCAAAATGACTATGACATCAATACAAGTACAAGGTGGAATTAGTTCATTAAAAACAAGTTCAGCATCTGGAGTGTCTATGTGTGGGTAACACATAGATTTCTGTCTGCCTTCTACTTTTTTTTAATAGGCACAACTCAGATCTATGTTCTACTTTCATCTCTGCAATAATGTGTTGCCACACAAAGTTGGATCTTCTTGCATACCACCTCCTGCAGAGTCGAGGTCCCTAAACTGATATCCCTGGGTGGAGATTTTTTCCTATGATAGAAGGTTAATGAAGACAGCTAATTCTTAACTTCATTTCCTTTCTTTAAAGGGTGGATTATATGGCAGGGAAAATGTTGTAGACACTTCAAAATAATGCTTTTCTGTCCTATTTCTTAATGTCCCAGTCTGTGAAATGGAGTCATTGGCATCTGTTTCTGCATGCAGAAGGGATGGCATGAGGTTAAGCATGGGAAATGCAATGTAATGCGGTGGGCTTTGAAGTCGGACACATTTTCTAATTCTGTGTCCTTGGGCAAAGCCCTCACGCACCTCTCAATTCCTCATTTACAGTGAGAGACAAATAACCATTCAGACCTTGCAGGGCCCTCCTAAGGACCCTTGTGTATTAAGTGCTTAGTTCAGTGCCAGTGCCAGGTACTTAGTTGATTCTTTTTTAAAATGGTAGCTGCTGCCATGTAAAAGATATGATTTCATTTCAACCAAGTGCTCTCTTTGCTCACTGCAGCTTTCCCCTTGCTTTCAAAAGGGGTGGGGGCTCCTTGCTGAATAAGGAAAGCAAGATGAAGAGGATGGATTATCATTGTTTCTTAACAATGTGTCTTAACTTTAGAGCCCTGCAGCCAGCTGTTTTTTCCCTCTAGTTAAAGGGGCATGTCAACAGAGAGACTTGCCATTCAACAAGTATTTTTGAAGACTTACTTGGTATGTGCCTTTCTCACTTTTTTTCATAATTTCTCATCCCTTCCCAAAATGTATCAGTGAGGAACAGATATTTCAATAGTATTAACTATAGAATTCCCTGTTTTTATTTAATAATTATTTTGATCCTTCCTGATATTTAATCTGTGGTGCCAAGGAACTTCCAGATTTCATGGAAGAAACTCACATCATGTGAGTAGTATGTCTCTTGTCCTCTGGGAAATTCTTAGATTAAGTAGTTTAAACATAACATTTGGATTCCAGGGATAGCAGTTTATATACTGCTGTGACTAAATGGTTGTGTTTGCTAAGCACATATGTGAGAAGACAGGAAAATAATTATAAATGGTGGCACAGAGGCATTGCTGCCCTTCTGGGAAGTGTGAAGCAAGCCAGCTTATGTGTCATCCTGCAACAGGATTAAGTTCTGTCTACAGACAACACTCAGTGGAAAACTGCCATGTACAGCCCACCAGTGGAACAGGGTGAGCTGTAGGGAAAGGTCAGGGCAACAATATTTAAGTTCTCATCACACCCTCACTCTGCTGAGTTGGCACTGTGTGGACTATAAATGTAACCTGGAAACTTAGCAGGCCTTGTAAGATGAGATGAGATCATTAGAAGTGAAGAGGATAGATAGAAACCTCCAGGATACTCTGAAACAGCAAGAATTGGCTTTGGACTTCTGGAAAGTGAGAGTGTTATATGCAGGCCACATTAGTACGAAACTGTCAGAGGTAGAATATCTTTTTATGTGTTATGCCAAATCTGAATCTCAGTTGCAGAGGTAGGAAAAATACCTGCAATGAGTAGCTAGCTCATAAGGATGGCATCAAGATCTGGTTGTGTGGAGAGCCTGCAAGGGTTTGCTCCCACACTGGTTACTTATTGTATCCATTCTCTAGGATTCAGGAAGGTAGGGAAAAACAAAACAGAAACATCCCACAGACCTTGTTTTTCTTTCTAGGCTACATCAAGCTGGTCAATCCTGGGACTTACACTTGGGCCAGAGAGGGTTTTATGTGGTTAGAGAAGTCCAACCAGAGTCTCAGCTCACTATAGGAACCTGTATATCACTCTGTATTCTCTATGTCTGAGCGAGGGCAGCCATCACACCAACAGCATCAACAGAAGCACTGGGGTGGTTTCAAACCAGCTGCACTCCTGTGGCTGAATGTTTTATTCCTGGCTTTTATCTCTGGGGAGCAGGGTATTGGTGTACCTGCATGACCCTCTGCACTCTTTGATCAAAGGCAACCTAGAATATCTGTCCTCTGGCATGTAGCTTCTTTTATTTGTTTGTTTGTTTATTTATTTTTTTGAGACTAGGTCTCGCTATTTTTGCCCGTGGAACCGCAGGCTCTCGTTGCCCGGGGTACCACAGACTCAAGCAATCTCCACCCTCAGCTTCCTAGGTAGCTGGGATTACAGGCGCGCGCCACCACACCCAGCTATTTTTTTGGAACTAGGTCTCGCTACGGTCCCCAGGCATGACTTGAACCGCGATCCCTAGCCCCCACCACTTCATAGGCTGAAGCTTACAGGCACGAGCCACCGTGCCCAGCCCTGTGGCTTCTTTTAAACTCTGGAGTAGAAAGACAGCAAACAAACAAGTAGAAGCCAGCCTTCTCTCTCCTCAATGTCTTTTAACCCTATCTCAGTTGAACTGTTTCAGCTGTTTTAATTAAGGATTAAAGCAAACATTTATTCTGTGGGATGTTTGTTAATGGGACATTTGAATATTTCTTCACCTTTTAGCAGGTATTTCCCGGCTTCCACTTGAGGAAGGGAAGAGTGGAAAGAGGGAGGGAGAGTAAAATACAACAAATGGAGGATCAAATTAATGGAGAATAGTGATGCAGTTATGGACCCAGGTGGAAGAAGAGAGAGAAACGAGATATAGGTAATATCTCAGACACTCATGGGGCTGCCATCATCAGGGGCACGAAGTTCTTGGATTTGGGTGTCATCACATGATTTATTGTGTCACTTGCATTTCCTGCCCAGCAGCAGTGTAGGGGTGATCTCAACAGAAAAGAAAGTTGGTATTTTTTAGGTGAAATCCAGCTAGTTTAGGCAGACTGTGGGCTTCCCCTGCCCCTGCTTTAAAATACAGGGCCCAAAGACTCACTATAGGTAAAGATACCACTCAGTTCCTCCTAATAGGGTAAATATAGAGGTACTTCTCCCTTCCCCTAACTTTATAGGTCTTCACAATCCCTCAGAGGTAGTGAAAACCATTGTTCCTAGGGAATTCTGCAGTTGGAGTTCCAGGTCAGGGAGCAATGGAGTCCTTAGCCTTTGTTATAGTTTGGTTCATTTGTTGGAGCGCCTTCTACAGTGACTCATAGTCGGTGCCTGATCTCCTGAGTCACCACTCTTTAGGGATGTTGGTCATCCAGTACTCATTAGGGATTCTTGTTAGCTATGCAGACTTCATAGGCCCTAAGAAGAATTGGAAGAATAGGTGAGTCTATTTTGAAGTTCACCACCTCCTACCTCACCCCCTTGGTGCATTACTGAGTCAGTTTGTGACTTGCTCTACACTTACATACATTCAGCTGGATTGCCCCTGCTGATACGCTCCTCTTCCTACCAGTGTGAGTTTGTGTTTCTGTGTAGGAGTCTAGCATTATATTTGTTAGTCAAGTGTTATGAAAGGCATTCTCAGGAGATTTAATAAAGCAGTTTGGCTAGAAAGTACTTCCCACCCCCAGATGTCCCTAAGCAGATCAGGGTGATAACAATAAGAACCAATTCAAATAAAAACTCTGCTCCTAGAAGGTCAACTAGCCTGATTTCAAATCAGCCATTTGGGATCTAGGGGAACGTGTTGGGCTAGTGCCTTCAAGATGGAATTAATGGGGATGGGATGGAAAAGGAAAGGAAGATTTGAGTCAAGGTTAAAAACGCGCAACTATAAACCCCTGCTAGATGCCTGAGTTCTCTTTCAATGTGTGGAAATACCATACAAACAACTCTTGTATTTGTGTATCCAGGTACATGTACATATACATATATATATATATATATATATAGAGAGAGAGAGAGAGAGAGAGACCAACATTTATGTATAGTGACACCAGCAAATGCTAGAGAGGATGTAGAGAAGCTGGATCACTCATACATTGCTGGGGGAAACCTAAACTGGAACAGGCACTCTGAAAATATTTTAGTAGTTTTTTTTCCAGTTGAAAATATACTTAACATACAACCCAGAAATTCCACTCTTGGGCATATATTCCAGAAAAATGAAAACTTGCTTCCACCTGTTAAAATGTCCACATAGATGTTCATAGCAGTTTTATTTGTATTAGCCGAATACTGGAAACTACTCAGATGTCCTGTAGATAAGCAAATCCTGAAACTACTCAAATCCTGATGAACCTCAGCAATAAAATGACTACTCAGCAATAAAATGACTTTGATGAACCTCAAAGAAATTATCCTGAGATAAAAACTAATATCAAAAAGATACATACTGAATGATTCTGTTTATGTAGCAATTGTAAAATAACAAATTATAGACTGATTACAGATTTGTCAATCTGTGGTTAAGTATGGGAGGTGCAGAGGAAGGAGGGGTCACTACATAGAAGTAGCATGAGGGATGACACTTGTGGTGATGTACACATAGTATAGATAGTACAGTAACAATATCTTGTCATTATTTTCACTTAAAGCTATACATGTGATAAAACCTAGAACTACACACACACACACACACACACACACACACACACGACTGCATGTATAATTGGTTAAATCTAAATAAGGTTCATTAGTTGCACCCATGTCAATCTCCTGTTTCTGATATTGTGCTTCAGTTATAAAAGATGTTAACATTGGGGGACAATGGGTAAATGACTCACAAGACCTTCTTGTGCATTACTTTGCATTTTCCTGTGAATCTATAATTATTTAAAATTTTAAAAACTGTATGTAGTCTTAAAAATTGAAGAATAACATTTTTGGATGTTTTACATATTTATATGTAAGGCATAATTAATTTCTATATTTTATAGATTGTTTATCTATTTGTGGTAATGTTGGTTTTCATCAATGTATATTTTTCAGAATAGGCTCATGCCTTCTCAAATGCATATCATCACATCCTACCTATCGAGAGCACCCATATCCCTTTATCATAGACTGTTGGACCCCATCCCTCCAATTCCATCCACATTGTCTCAAATGACAGAAGCTTATTGCCTTTTTATTACTGAGTAGTATTCCATTATATATTCTTAATTTAGTCATATGTTGTTGGCCACTTAAGTTATTTCCATAATTTAGCTATTGTAAATAGCACTGCATTGTACACATTTAAAATAAATGTTCCATAAGCACTTGAGAAGAACATGAACTCAGCTTTCTTGGGATATAGTGCCATATATATATATGTCTTGTAGGTCTGTCTGGTCAAATTGATCATTTAAGGCTGCTGCTTACTTGATTTTCTGTCTGATTGATCTGTTCAATGATGTAAATAGAATGTTGAAGTCTCCTGCTATGATTTTGTTGTAGTCATTGTCCTTTTTTTAGGTTTGTTAGTAGTTCTGTATTTTTGATGTGCCTTCATTTGATGCATATATTGATGCATGTACTGATATTGATCCCTTACTCATTATATAATGTTGACCTTATTTTAAATGGAAATTTATTTTATCTGAAATAACTATGGCTCTCCCTGCCTTCCTTTACTTCCCTAGAAGTATCTCTAGACTTCAGATGGGTCTCCTGGAGCCAACAGAAAATTTTCTGATCCAACAAGTAACTGTTCCTTTTCATTGGTGAGTTCAGGCCATTTATATTTAGAGTGATATTGAGGATTTGTTGTTGTCATCTTGTCTTTAGAGTCCGTTTTCTCTGTTTATTTTCTGATTTTGTTTCTTTTCTTCACTATGATTTAGGTAGGAGTTCACCTTTCAACATTTCTTATAGTGGAGGTCTGATGTTTTCAAGTTCATTTAGCTTCTTACATGGGAAGGATTTTATTTCTCTCATATCTGAAGGAAAGTCTTGCAAGATATAATTCTTGGCTGGCATTTCTGTCTTTACATATTTTGAGTACAACATTCCATTATCTCTTTAATCATAGGGTTTCCTCAGAGAAGTCAGATGTGAGCCTGATAGGAGTAAGGGGTAACTTTATATTCTATTAGATTTTTCCCCTCCCCACATTCAATATTTTTTGTCTTGCATTCCTGCTAGTTTCACTACTATGTGTTTTAGTAATAAAAGTTCGCTACTTAATTAACCAGGTTTTTTGTTTTTTTTTTTTTTTTAGCTTCAAGGACTTGCATATTTAATTATTTTCCTATGTGACAGAAGTTTTCCTCTATTATTTCTTTGCGGTCTTCTGTTTCTTTCTCTCCTTACTTTTGGGATACCCATTATTCTTATGTTGGTTTTCTGAGTGGTGTCAGGTAGTTCTCGAGTTTCGTCTTCATTTTTTTTTTCATCTCATTTCTATCTCTTCTTCCTCCTGGGTCTGTAGAGCATCATTATCCTCCAGGTCACTAATTTTATCCTCCATTTGATGTATTCTACTCCCATTGTTTTCACTTGAGTCTTTCATTTGTGCTCTTTACCACCTGAATTTCTTATTGTTTTATTTATTTTTAATTTTATTTATTTATGTATTTATGTGTATATGTGTATATATTATGTGTATATATATATATATATATTTTAAATTGTTGTATTCCCTGTAGATCTCCCACCACATATCAACCATGAACCATCATCTTGAACTGTTGTGCTCACCTGTTCCCTGAGTTCTTTTCATTCCCTCCCCCTTCCTAGTTGTATGCTTTAGTTCTGTTGTCAGCTTGTTAGTTTCCACTTTTCTTTGACCTTTTTTTTTTTGTTTTCCTTATATCCCATCTATAAGTGAGAATATCTGATTTTTGTCTTTTTCTTTCTGGCTTATTTCCATTAGCATGATTCCTTCTAAGTCCATCAAAGTTATCACAAATGCATCAACTTTGTCTTTTTGATGGCTGAATAATATTCCGTTGTGTTAATATACTGTAACCTTTTCATTCATTCATTAGTTTTGGGACACTTGGGTTGGTTCCAAATCCTTGCTATTGCAAAAAGTGTTGCAATGAACATCCAATTGAGTTAGTCTTTTGTTATCCTTTGGGTACATTCCCAGTAGTGGAATTACTGAGTCAAATGGTAGTTCCATTTTCAGTAGATTGAGGGTCCTCCACACAGCTTTTTGTAGTGGCTGAACCACTTTGCATTCTTACTAGCAGTGTAAAAGTGTTCCTTTTCTCCACATCCACTCTAGCACTTCTTGTTGCCCATTTTTTGATGTGGGTCTTTCTTACTGGTGTAAGGTGGTATCTCATTGTGGTTTTGATTTGCATTTCCCTGATTACAAGTGATGTTGAGAATTTTTTCATATACCTGTGGCCTTTTGTATTTCCTCTTTGGAGAAGTATCTTTTAAGCTCATTTTTTGGACTGGGCTTTTTGCTTTGTTTTTGTTATGTTGTGTGGGTTCTTTGTGACTCTTTGATATCAGAACCTTGTCAGTTGAATGGAGTGAAAAATTCTTTCCCATTTGGTTGGGTGTCTCTTTGTTTTGGTTATTGTCTCTTTTGCTATACAAAAGTTTTTTACTTTGATGTAATCTCAGCTGTTTATGTTTTCCTAGTGTGTATAGATGTGGTCTGAAAGATGTTTCTGTGGTATAGTTCGTGGAGTGTTTTGCCTATGTTTTCTTTTATATATTTTATGATTTTAGGTCTTACATCCAGGTCTTTTATCCATTTTGAATTGGGTTTTGTGGATGGTGTAAGGTATTTTCTTATTCAATAAATCAATTTCCATCTTTTGTCTGCTGATTTTATTTCAGAGCTCATTAACTTTATTTTTCTGAATTTTATTTCTTTGATTAGCTTTCCTGAATTCTTTTGTATTCCCTTGACTCACCTTTATGGATTCTCTTCTATCTCCTCGAGTTTATTTTAGTACTTCTGAACACATATTCTTATAGGGAGATAGAGTCTTCCCTCTTTTTTGTGTTTGGATTCTGGAGCATTGTCATCTTGAAATGTTATGCTTTCTTGAGATCTTGGTATTTCTTTTTTTTTAGTTAAAAATAATTTTTTTAATAATTTAAATTTTTTGTGGGAAGAAAACAAGTTACATTGATAGGCATACATATTTCAATACCATAATTACAAGATTATAACCATGCAAAATATTATTATTATTTACTGATGTGTGATTTAAAAGTTTCAAATACCACTGGCATGGTAAACATCAGATCCAGTGTTCTAATTATTATTTCTGGGAATGTATAATGGGGAATAGGATAGAAGAGATATCCACAGAGAATGTCAACTATCTCTCTGATGGTTGTTCTTTTTTAATTTAATTTAGTTTTTAAAAATTTGCATATATATGTACATTTATATTTATATTACATTATTGCATTATTGTGTACCCCGGGGCTTTCCCACTTCACTAACACCTGTTAACCATCCTGATCTTTTGTGCTCTTCACCTCCCCCACCTTCTTCCCCCTCCTCCTCTCTCGCTCCATTGTTCAGTCAGTCCCATTGGTTGTTTTTATTTTTTCTTATTTGTTTGTTTGTTTGTTTGTTTTTCCCTATATCCATCATATAAGTGATATAAGTGATTATATAAAAATATAACACATAGAATTACCAAGATCTCACTTATATGAAATACCAAGATCTCATATAAATGAGATCTTGGTATTTCTATGTGCTATATTTTTATATAATCATTTCAGTATTTGAATCTTCTCTATTTTATTGCTATTTTAAATATCTTCACCAGTAGCTTATGGATTAAACTATTTTACTTTTCCTGCAGATGGTACTATGGATTTTTTAAATTTTATTTTAGTTTTTGTTGGCTTCTGTATGTACTGGGATCTGTTTTGTAGTTACTGAGTTAGGAGGATAAGGGAGGGGCTCAGAAGGATCCAGTCATCAGCCTGAATGAGTTAGGGTATGGCTGGTTCCTCTTCAAGATATAACTTACATCATTCACCTCTGTGGTTTGGGATGAGAAACTAAGCATTCTCTGTGCTCTCCACACTCCTGGTAAAGTAAGCACTCTCCCAAGAGGTAGGAAGAGGAAGTGCAGATCAGAATACTGGGTCTGCTGTTTTGTCGACCAGGGACCCAAACTGTGGCTAGCACCCCAGTTTTTTCACAGGGCTTCCCCTTCCTTCAAGGGTCTGTGCATCTTATCAACCTCTATTCCCTCCTCCCCAATGCTTCTGGCTAGGCCAAAAGACCTATTATTTCCCTCTACTCCAGAAAGTAGAATCACACCCTCTACTCATCTCTGTTCAATGTTGTGTGAAACTCTTCAGTGCCCAACCTGTTGACACCTGTGCTGTCTCTGCTATACAAAGAATAATCAATCTCACTGTTACTTATAAGACTATCTTTCAGACCTGTGTCATCCTGGTTTGCTATTCCAAAATCTGTAATCAGTGGAAATCTAGTTTGCTATTCCAAAATCTGTAATCGGTGTCATTGACTGCCCCTCTGACTGATGGGCTCCCATAGCTGGTGGCTGGAGGCCAGAAGGGGCAGAGTCCCCCAACTGGAGGTTGGGCTTCTACAGCTAGTAGCTGCTTATTGGGAGGAATCCTATTCTAACTGACAAAGCTGGAGGCTGGCAGATGGCAGCTGGGCTCTAGTGACTGGCAGCTGGGGCCTGGGAGCACTCTGGCTCTTGTTCACAAAACTGGCAGCTAGAGGCTGGGCTTCTGCAGCTGGTAACTGGAAGGGGAAGCAGCTCTCACTAGTGGTGGCTGGAAGCCAGGAGTTGCCCAGTTCAAGCTCACACAGCTAGCAGATTTAAGGTGGGACTCTTTCTGGCTGTTGGCAGGAGACTGGAGCAACAAGCTGCCTTGGCTAACAACTTGGAAGCAGCCTAGCTTTTACTGACACAGCTGGTGGCTGAAGGCTGGGTCCCCATGGTTAGTAATGGATGCCGGGGGAGGTCTAGCTGTAGCTGCTATGACTGGAAGCTGAGCTTGTTGGATTGGTAATGGATGCCAGGGTTGGTCAGGCTGTTGTTGCAGCTGGAGCTTGGACTCCCATGACTGGTAATGAATGCCAAGGACTATCCAGTTATTGGTGCCAGTAACTAGGGACTGTGGTTCCTCACTTGGTAACTGAAGGCTGGGTTCCCATAACTGGTGACTGGATGCTGAAATTAGTCTGGTTCTGGATCTTGCAGCTGCTGACTGGTGACCAGCCTCCCACACTGGAGGTTGCAGCTGGGTATGAAAGAGCCGGTGCCCAGGCTCCTGTGATGACTGGGGACTGGACTAGGGCCCTCTCCTATGTATACAGTTCACACTGTAGCATTTTACATTACCTTCAAGAGTCATTCACCTTGTTCTGTTTTACTGGAGCTCAGACTATTAAAAGGCGAGCCTATGTCTTCACTCTGACACCATCCTACTCAAGTCCTAATTTTTAAATTTATGTATTAAAAAGGAATTTCTGTGTATCAAAAATATTTTCTTATATCTATTTTTTGCCTAAATACAGCACGATATATGTCAAAAAGTTGAACCTCTAATATAAAAATACATTAATTCTCTAACATAAGGATGTGATGGTAGAAACGGGAGCTATCTAAATGACACAATTGAACCCAGAGTTTTACAATTCATTATTAAACTGCAGTGGACAAAATTAATGGAGTTGTTTGTTTAGGGTTTTATAATAATCAGTCATCAGTTGTGGTGTTACTAATGAAAACACATTTAGAATATATGCTTTTAAAATATATGTTATTCTCTCGTTTACATAGTTATAATAATAACTTCATAGTTTGTTCAAGAATTAGGTGGCATTGCACTTAGACTCAGTTAAGTATCCAGTGAAGGTAACATCCCTGTCTTGAGACTTTAAGAATGTGTATTTCACATATTCCTCAGGTCTTAGTTATCCTAGGTTATTATGTAGAAATTAAGCAGTTTTATTCAAGAAGGCTTTTTTTATTCAAGAAGGATGTTACATTAGATTTCAGAACTCAAGATGAGAATAACAAATAAAATAATGAATTTCTCAAGATCCATTATTGAATTGTATCGATAAGACCCTGAAAGCAGTTTGACCCAGAAAAATGATATCACTTCATTTATATTAATTTGCTAAAAGGTTTATACAGCTTGGCTAATATATCTACACACATCCTAGGGGGAGGGGAAATGATAACAATAACAATAAATATAATCGGTATATACTTTGATGCTCTGAGAAATAAAGGCTAGTGAGGAAACTACAACATTTTATAGCATTTATACTTGGAGAAGGACAAACTATAAGTATACCTATTGAGGTCATAAGTTATGAAGGTGGTAACTTGGTTCCTCACTTCTTTGTGGACTGTTGAAAGGACAAATCAGGAAAAGTATATAGAATATTTTAAGCTTCATGGAAAATGTGTGCTTGACACTTTTTCCATATAGTGAAAGGTTTTACACATTGAATTACACTTTCCTGGAATCCTTCCACTGACACCTTTTCCTCTAATACTGTTTCTCTCTTTGATTCTCCTAACTACTCATTCCAGACCCATCTTCATCCAGATATCCATGTCACCCCAGTTTCAACACATCAAACAACATGTTACCTCTAAACATGCTATTTGAAAGACATATATGTGAAATTTAATTAGGAAACTGAAATAGACATAGGCATATCAAAACACCTCTGAGATCTTGAATGAGGAGATGATATGTACATGTACTTTGCGCATTTTCTTTCAAATGTACTCAAGGTTTATGAGTTTTCAATTCACATATCCCTTGTTGTTTTTCATTATGTAAGGTGCACTGTTCCTGGTAAAAGTAATTTGGTGTGGATAAAGAAATTGTGATATATATATATATATATAAACAGAATACTACTCAGCTTTTTTTAAATGAATTAAATCTTTTGCTAAATATGAATAGAACTTGAGGTGACTATCTTAAGTCAAATAAATCAGAAAGGAAAAACAATTTATCAAATAGTTTCTCTCATATGTGGACTGTAAATAACCAAAGCAAATAAACTAATGAATTACAACAAAATAACTCTTGAACTCTGTGGAAAATATAGTGATTACCAGAAAGGTAGGGGGAGATGGAGGTAAAAGGTGTCTGCCTGACAATGGAGATGACACTAGCACTTTGATGGTGAGTGAAGTGAATTTATATACACATAGAGGTGAAGATGAACCTCCCAAATTTATATTGTTTTGTCAATCAATAAAATTTCACTAAATAATAAAATAAAATAAAAATAGTACAGCAACTCATGATCCTGAATAGAGTTTTACCAAGTCTCCAGATGATAAAGACCTGGGAAATCAAAAAGCCCTTAAGCTGGGAATATCAAATGGAAGTTCTGCCCGTTGAGAAACCACAAGGATTGAAGCTAGAGAGGGACAAAGCTTATTTCTCTGTAGGAACCAGAAAGAGTTCATTGGCAAGGGCAATCTCCTAATTGTCTACACACTTCTCTGCCTTAAAAGTATGCTTGATTTACCACTCATCTCAAGTTTGTAAATAAAACGTCAGCTGCTCCTGGTGAACTTGAGAGCTAAGTAGAATGAGGACATATGGAGGAGAAAGAACTTTTAAGAAAAATAAGAACAACCATTTGGAGGGAAGAGCTTTACTGTGTAGTTATCCTAGATAACCATAGCCAAGGAGATGCTCTCGTTGGCTATTGCTGTTCATTCTAAGCACCTTAAGTGTTTGAAAGCAACACAAATAAAATCAGAATTCATTGGCCAGTTTTTATTGCATAATTGTACATTTAAACTTCCTTTGAAACTCAGGGTACGCATATGGCAAACTAGAATAAGAAAGGGTTGGACTTTTTGCTTTAGGAAAAGTACATGACAGAAGCTATTATGAAGATAGTTGGAGATTTCTGAGTTCTGTTCTGTGAAATCATATCTCTGTGACAAAACCCTGCTCTTAGTTATTCCTTGTGGAAATATGGTCTTGTGATACTCACCCTTATTTTAGCTAGATTTGAGTTTGCAAGGCTAAATATCTAAAAGCGAATGCTTTACTCCTAGGTAATTGGCCTGGACTCAGGATAGACTATCAGTGGATAAAATGGCATCTGGAAAATGGTGGTACTTTAGTAATCCAGGTTATAGCAGTTCTTGAAACCATGTTTCACAGAGTTGTATTTAATAGACTGCAAGAGAAAAGGATGTTTTTAACTCAGTCATACTTTTAAATTGCTTGCTTTAATATAAACATGGAGCATATTAGATTTGAAATGTCTGTGTGCTAAGTTCAAAGAGATGCAAACACTTGGGTCACTAATCCTATCCCAATAACCACCTGTTCTTACACTGGTATCTCTTCCAGGTTTGAACAGGACTTTTCTCTTATCTTACTTTATATATCCATACCTATAATTAGAAGCCTTTCTGATGACTTAGGCTCTTCTTTTGAGTGGAGAGATCCCAAGTCTAGCACTATGAGTATCTTCATGAGAAAAACAGGCCCAAATTCTTTTAGATTAAAATTTTATTTTCTAGTCATAATCTTTGTTTCCCTTTCCAGTGATCCCTGCTGTAACTCATGGGAAGGAAAGAGAGTCTAATCGACAAAAATAAAAAGCATTCTGAACTCTGGTAGTAAGGACCCAGTGGGCATGAGTTGTTGGTATGTAAACCATGCTCCCAAACATAGGCCAAAACACTGATTGCAAAATGAACCTCCAGTACTCCATCATAGCCACAGGTATACTCACACTTATAAACCTTGTGATCCAATTTAGGGTCAAAAATACTGTCACTATATCTGCAGAAGGAAAGGATAAATGTACATTGAATATCTGACACTAAGCAATTTCATACATTCTCTTTATTAAGAATTGATTGTCATTACATGTGTTTGTGTATATGCTGAAGTTTGTAAGTTTAATTGCTTGCCCAAGGACAAACACCTAATAAATGGTAGAAGTGAGTTTCAAGTCCAGATTTACCTGACTCTAAAACTTGCACTTTTAGCTCTATTAAATTGCCCTTTGCCTAAATGCATGTGCTTGGAAATAGAAGAATCTTCATGTGTTTCCTACAATAGCAACTGACTTCTATGACAGGCTATAAATCCCTGAATATTTGAAAACTCCCTTTCTCATCCTCCTCCGTAAGTATGCCCCCCCTTCACACAATTTCATCTTGTAAACACTCACCAAGTACTTACTATGAGTAAATTGTGCGCTGTAGACACCAAGCCTGTCAGACATAACTATCACCCGTATTTGCAAATTACCAAGAGAGTCTCATGTTGGGCTTTGCCAATGTGGCTTGATCAGTTTTGAAATAATCTCTATTCCTGGCCTCAGGGATTGTCCCTGCAGCCTTTAATTTGGTGAGAGGCTACTCTGTGGCAATAGACCTAAGTCATATTAATAGTTTTGTCTGTTTTGTCTTGGTCTTCCCTTGACGAAGCAAGCACCACATTTTAACATTTTTATCTGCAGTTCCTACAAGGAGATGACACTTGGGGAAGAGGTAGGACTTGCTCACATAGGTTGCTGATGGAACCCAAACTCTATGGAATGCATAGTCCAACTAAACTCTTGCTGCAATAAGTTCCCTAAGCCTCCCAGATGTCTTATTGCCACCCATAGTGCACCTATATATAAATGTTTATGTAAAAAGTTACAAATTGCATCATTTAGAGTCCCTGTGCTTTTTCAAGCCCTCAACCCCTTCTCACACCTCAAATCAACCCTCACTTTTCAGGTGTGAGAAGCAGTATGTATAGTATAATGAATAGAAATGTGTCTCTATACTTGGAATCAGACGGGTTCAAAGGCATCCCTCCTTGTAACTGTGGGATCTTGGAGAATCCATTTGATCATTTTGAGCTTCAAGGGTTTCTCTGTAGCATGAGGCTAAGAACACTTACCTTGCACTAGTGTTGTAACAGTACTAATACAGTGTACCTAGCAAGATATCCACCCATAATGAACATTTCAGAAAAGCTATTTATTTCAGATTTGTGTCTGTGAGTGCATTACTTTTTATCATGTGTTAAGGGATGTAAAGGGCAAGAAGGACTAGTTGTGTACCATATTTCTATGTGTTGATTTTGGTGTGTGTGTATTGCGATTTGTAAATCTGTTTCACACCAGATTATCCCATCCCATTTCACCTGCTCTTTCTCTTTCTTCAGCAATGCTAGATTTTTAGGCTGTTTCTAATTGAAAATAAATCCCCCCACTTCCCTGAGGATAATTTTGCCTACTGTTTATGTTTTGTGTGATTCAAGGCTAGCTGTCCCTATATCTAAACTGATAACTCTTCTCCTCCCATTTTAGTCAGTGCTAATCTTTGAAGAGAGGGGCTACACACAGGATTAGGGCACAATCTCACAACTGAAATGATAGCTCAGAGGTGGTTTTGGGACCAGCTGGAATTCTATGTGTCACTGTTGGGAAGATGAACATCTTTATGTCATCTACAAATCTGTATTTACCACCATTCCCAGCCATCTCTGCAGTGTAGCAAGTTCATCTTATTCTTATGCATTTTTTTCTTTAAAACTTCGCAAGTAGTACATGTTTATTTCAAAAAATTGAAAAGTCATATTAAAATGTAACAGAAAATAAACATTACCCGTATTTCCACCACCCATAAATAGTCACTTCTAACACAGATTTTTAATAGGCATATATATATACTTATATGATTTCTTTTCTGATCCTTTTCTTCTGCCACCTCCCATGCCTGTCAGCTAGCATTGTAATACCATTGATTGATTCCTTTCCCTCTTCCTTGTGCAGTTAAGACTTTTCTGGTGGCTTCTTCTGAATAGGCTTTCAAAAGCTGAGCAGCAGAAACTCCAGATGGTAACAGTCAATCAACCTTGCTCTAAACTCTGGTCAGTGGGTATTAGAATTTGATTACTGCAGTTAGTAGCCATTTAGAAGTTGAGTGGTGTTAATCCCTTAAACATAGTCTGGCTGGGGGTGGGGGGAGTTTTACTAAGTGTTTTCTGCAGGGAGAAATTGAAAAGGATGCAGGTCTTGATGGTGCTTCAATAGGGAAATGAATGAAGGTACAAAATGATGAAAAGGGTAACCAGCAGCAGGTCTTAGGGTAAGCATAAGAACAAGCTGTGGGAAATGGTCTCAGAACAAGCTGTGGGAAGTGGCCCCTGGGAGAGTGAGACAAGAGTCACTGCCTTGCACTCAGTCCTTCCTAGTAAGGTATTTGTAGAATATTTTTGTGCAGTCATTGCTGGTCATGTTAGTTTTTCATTACTAGAAGCCATGGTGGTCAAAGAAGAATTCCCTTTGGGCTTAGCTTGGCATTACTTTCATTAACTATGAGGATAGCTGCTAAGGGCACCTTTGGTTTTGCCATACTTTACCTACCATGATGTCAGAGTTATATTGCAGAACAGAAGAAAAAGGTCAAGATGGGGAAAATTAGTGAAATCCAGCCTAGTAATTAAAATGATGTGAAACAACACAGGTTCATAAAATGTAAAGATAAAGCAGGAGGGTGAAATCAGGGGCAGGATAAGCACAAGAGATTAAGGTGATGGTTCATGGGTGACATGGTATTGAGAGAACTTCAGGGTATGCCGCTATGAAAAAACATAGATGTGTAGTCAATGAAAAAATAAAAATAAAATTTTTAAAAATGTATAAAGATACAGTGAAAAGATCCTTGTACTGGAAGCCAGGAGGCTAGAGCTGGCTCATCACACCTTGAGCAAGGCATTTACCTCACTTCCTAGACTCAGTATTTTCATCTAGAAAATTAATCTACCTGGCCTACTCCTCTAGTTTGTCTCCAGAGTCAAGGGAGAGTATTCCAGATCTTATCAGTGATAAGCACTTTGCAAACTAAACAATCAATATTACCTTAATTACTTTAGCATTTATTATTAAAAGCAAAAACAAAATTCAGCAGAAGAGCTGTAATTGGCAACACCGACTTCCCCCATCCTGCCCTCCTTTGTTGAATGGCATATACTAGGATATAACTTGCAATAAAACTAGTAATTTAAATGGTTTTTTTTCCTTTCATTGAAAGAACAACTCATTGTTCATGCCCTGTGAAACTCAAGTATAAATTTTAGGCCTGCCATTTATTAATCTATAAGGGAGTTACTAAATCTCTCCAAGCCTCAGTTTCTCCAGTTATAAAATAACGATTGTTTCTGGCACCCATCTTGTACAGTTGCTGTGATCAAATGCAATAACCCATGTAACATGATTTACCACAGTGCTTCCCATATAATAGAGACTCACTACTGCCAGTAATTGATCTGATTATTGTTATTAATCCAGAAAACTTGTTGCTGGTGGCCCATTTATGCCAATTGCCGCTGCTTTTCAGCTTTGCTATCTGATCAGTTACTTCTCTAAAACCAAGACCCACAACATAGTATCTTTCTTAACAGATTAGTGTCTCCTGCAATAACAGTTCTCCACTCCCTTCTCCCTACAGATCTACTGGGCTGTCAAACTACCATAGTTCCTACCTCTATGTGAGGCAGTTTGGCTCAACAACAGACAGTTCTATGCACAAAGGAAGCAAGGTTATCCACTGCTTTTGGGATTGAATAGTCACCCAGGAGTTTGTCCCTTTTCCAATACCCCAGCCTATTCCATCTCCAAGGTACACTTACCTGAGGTCTTGATTCTACTCTTACTTGCCACTCTGGGGGCAAAGAGGACAAAGCATGTATTTGAGTGAATGAACACCACACACACATACCACATGCCATTCATTCATTGCCATACCCCTGAAACTGGGTAAAATGAAGACTTTCTGTCTTTACTTAACTGTTTACCCCTATCTGCTTGCTTCTTTCTCCAAAGCAGGCTACAAGCAGTTCCTTTGCAATTACCTTTAACCTTAACTGGACTCTACAAAACAGGCTACACACTCTTCATTAGCATTTTCACTGATCACCTTTACCATTGATATGCAAAAGCCAGCCAACTGCTCTCTGCTTTCAGCTCCAAAAACTGCAGAAAAGAAAAACTTTAATACACAGTTTAAACTTTCCACTCATGGGCCACCATCCCCAGCCACTCATGGGCCACCATTCTCAACCAAAATACCAAGCCAATGTAAGACTATCAGTGCAGTGCAGACTAATTTATTTCTAACAAAGTGATTTCTAATTATCCTAATAACTACAAAAGAAACATGTAAGACTCAGAATACTTCAACATTGTCCAAAACCTTTCCCAGTATTGTCCAAAGTCTTTTCCCAGATTGCCCCAAATATCCTCAGTCTCTCAGTCCTAATCGTCTCACCAATGTCCAGTCAGAGTCCATCTCCAGACGCTTGAAGACATGTTCCTTTGAATGCTCCTCGTTATCTTCCACGCTGTCTTCTCCTTGTCACCTTCAGGTAGCAGGAACTCCATGGTGTCGAACCAGCAAAGTTCACTTTCTTCTCAGGCCTAACTTTTGCACAGCCTCTTGCAGACACAAGTTAAACTCAGCAAAACAAACTCCAACACGGAGTTCAAATCTGCAAACTCCTTAACTGCATTCAGCACACATGCTGCCAGTCTGGGCCAGCCGAGGGTTCCAGGCCCTCGGTGGCCAACATGGCCAAGCTCACATGGCTCACATCTTTACAAGATGGCCAATTCCCATCTCCTCTCCATTTTGGAATCCCAATCCAATCGCCTAGAATCAAATCCAATCCTTCTTTTTGTTTGCACACCCTTTATATACCCTGATTTCCCGCCTTCCAGGAAATCTGTTACACTTCTTTCTTCCCCCTGCATCCCCCTGAAGGGAAATTCCAGCTAAGGTCATTCTCCCATTTTAACATTACCTGTCCTTGAAACCTGCAATCTTAAACAGGAGACAGTGGGGGGGGGGCACACCCTATCACCCCCACAAGTGAATTAATGAATTTTATCTTCCCTAGACCACTGTTGCTGCAAGAAACAAGAATAGTAAATTATTTAATTTTTTTAAAAAAGACACAAGAAGAGTAAACTGGCTGTAGCATCAGTTTCTGTCTGCCAACATCATGATTCTTGTCAACACCACTTCATAAGATTGAGAAAAACAAAAACAGTAACTCACTTATCCCCTCTTTATTATGTAACCACTTCATCCCATAGAACTTGTTAGTGAATATATGCCTAGATTCTGTGCAATTCAAATGGCTGTCATATGGCGTCAGTTTGGCAGTAAGGCAATCTCCCCAACTCCCCAAATACATGTGGTTAGGTGATAGGGGTGCACCACTCGCACATTATGAGAAGTATTAGAAACCATGAGTAGGAAGAGACAGACATTTTTAAGACTAAATCACAGAAAGCACCAATTAAATCTTCATTACTTTTCTCTTTGAGTGATTGTATGTGGATGAACTACATATTTGTATATTTGCAAGGTTCTTATTTGCCATAAATTCAAAAAAATTTAAAATACCTCTAAAGTCAGAAGTCCCCAGGTTTAGGAATTCCTAAGCATGGAATGTTGTTACAAGAATCAAAATATGTAAAAATTGGGATACCTCTCTAAAGGTATGTGTTTTTTATCTTTCTCAGTTTGTAAAACTATTTGCAGTACATGGTCTTCTTTAGATAAGTAGTGGGAAATCTGCTGATTTTAATATTGCTGATTCACAACTTTTCCTGCTTGGTAAAATAGTGGCCTCCAGAGGGAAGAAAGTGTAGATTGAAATGATCCCCAAAATCTACCCAAAAGAGACCTATATGTGGGTACAAAGGGACACATGTGCTCGGATGTTTACCGCAGCACAATTTATAATTGCAAGGACATGGAAGCAACCTAAATGCCCCAAAACAGATGACTGGATGAAAAAAATGTGGTACATATACACAATGGAATATTACTCAGCAATTAAAAACGACAAATTTGATGAATTTATG